>CAJRST010039999.1:6978982-7028042 GCA_907169785.1 Menidia menidia
ACATGGGAAGCTGCTCCTGCACCAGCTCCTGTCGGTACTATGGAAACTGCTGTTATGACTACAGCTGTAAGTATTCTGGCACTAATATAAAGCAGAGAACCTGGTGATCAGCAAGTGATTTAAACACCTAGTAAAATGACTTATTTGCTAATCTGATGTGGAGCACTTTTCTTTTCATGAAAGTTAACAATATTCAGCCAACACTGAGCATCTCTAACAGTTTTTAAGTGCAGCATAACTTATAGACTCTCAAAGCTGCCTCTGAAAGACAGACATTAAGCATATAAATGTGTAATTGACAGTCAGATTCACTTTAATCTTCTGACAACTCCATTATTTTCTTGCACAATGAACCTCGTCTGCCTGTAAACCCCCAAAATAAGGTGTCAAATTTTGTTCATGCTTTCTCTCCCCTTAGCTTACTGCCAGTCAACGACTAACATGACCACCACAGGTAAGAACACCTGTGAGGTTTACCTGCAAATATGTAAGTACATCATTTATTCTACCAGAAGGAAATCTGAATGACATCACGCTGCTGTCTCTCAGCTCAGCCCTCGTGTCGATACAACTGTGGAAGACACATGGGAAGCTGCTCCTGCAGGAGCTCCTGTCGGTACAATGGAAACTGCTGTTATGACTACTACTGTAGGTATCCTGTAATGCAAAGAATAAACAGGTCATCAACAGTTTGAAAATGATCTTTCTGAAACTGTTTCTTTTCCAAACAGCCTACTGTCCAACAAACACAACACAAGGTAGGGTTCTCAGTGTGCCAAACGGAACTACAGTACATGTTAATACTCCGTCAGTCAGCTCAGGTGGAGGTTCTTTGTGAAAAGTAACACATGAACAATGACCACGTATTTATTCTGTCTCACAGCTTCTGGTTCATGTCGAAACAACTGTGGTCAGCACGTGGGAAGCTGCTCCTGCACCAGCTCCTGTCGGTACAATGGAAACTGCTGTTATGACTACAGCTGTAAGTATCCTGTAATGCAACAAACAGCATGCTGCGTCAGCATAACTGTGTGTGTCTTCTTGAAGAAATAGGTTAAAATGTGTTTCCCCAAAAAAGGATCCTGTAGAATATTTTAAGATAACTGTGCAGATTATTACAAAATTGAACTAATAAAATGGAGGTGAGTTTGTAGTTCGGCTTTGTTGTGTCTGGGGGGGATGATCTGGACCTGATGATTAGCAGGTGATTTAAACAACTTGTAAAATGTAGCATCTTTAAGAGTCTTTAAGTGCAGCATAACTAATAGTCCCACAGGTTCATTACACTTTGCATTACAGGTATCCTGTAGTGCAAAGCTCAACACAATCTGCTCCACTTGAAAAAGCAAAAATGTCACAATTTTCATTCTTCTTTTTTTTCCCGCACAGCATACTGTGATAACACAACTCCTCCAGGTACGTTTTGTGCTTTGTTTTTTTGGTCCAGCATTAGCCAGCTACCATCACAACTCGCTGACGTGACTTTTTTGTCCACCCAAAACAGGCAAATGTGGAGACTTTCTTTTTGGTTCAGGCACCTTTTCCAGCCCTAACCACCCCGGCTACTACTCTGACAATGCCGACTGCGTCTGGCAGCTCAGAGCTGTACATGACCAAAGAATCTTTCTGTCGTTCAAATTCCTGCAGTAAGAAACAAACTACCAGAGAAAATCCATACAAATGCCTGATTGTATTTTGACGCCTTTTACTCACCTGTTTTTGGCTTTTATAATATTCAACAGGCTGGACAAATGCTGCTCCTGCGACTACATTGCCATCTATGATGGGCCATCTAATCATTCGGGGTCTTTGGGGAAAGTGTGCAACAACAGTCTGACCACCTTTTACTCCTCCTCCAACTACATGACTGTGGTCTTCCGAAGTGACAGTTCTGTGGTTGCCCGGGGATTCAGTGCCGAGTTCATGAGCACTCTGAAACCCAGCTCAGGTGCAGTTAGAATAACCTTTCTGATCTAAATTCTGATCTATATTCCTGTGAAATGCTTGAACTGGTAATAGTGCTGGGAAACCTGTACCAATTTGCCACATTGTTCTATAACTGTTCGCCTTGTTCTCAGATAAGTTGCCCTAGTTCATTTGTCAAAACAATCCCTGCCAGGTCAAGTGGACTGCTCCTCAGGCAACATGAACATCGTGATTGAGAGAAGTTACCTGAACTCTCTCGGCTACGACGGCCACAGTCTGTACCTGAATGACCCACAATGCAGACCACAGATCTCCAGCTCCCAGGTGGTCTTCAGGTTCCCCCTCAACACTTGTGGAAACATAAGACAGGTATAGACAACAAGTCACATTCTGGATAGCATGAACAAATCACACCAGACTAACTTACTGTGAACACACAGGCAGACTTGACTTCCTGCGTCTTCCCCCCTGACAGGACTACAACGGCAGAATCGTGCACACCAACAACGTCCGCGCCTACGCCTCCAGCTACGGAGAGATCACTCGCCAGTCCCACTTTAAGCTGAACGTCACCTGCCTCATGGAGCCCGACTCGGTGTCTCAGATCATGTTTGTTGTCAAAAACAACGGGAACAGCAGCATTACTGGCTCTGGCAGATACCAAACCGGCATGGCTTTCTACACGTCCAGCAGCTTTAACTACAAGGTGCTGTGGTCAAAAAGGCCGTGGATACATTTCCTGTTTAGAACACATGATGCTGATACTTTGCGTCCGACAGGTTACCCAAGTCCCATACGAGGTGGTCCTCAATCAGAATCTGTATGTCCAAGTGGACCTGGGGAGGCGTGACAGCTCCCTGATTGTCTTCCTTCACACCTGTGTGGCCTCCCCATCCCCCTTCAGTTCTAACTTCACTTCTAGATTATACTACTTGGTTCGGGACGGGTAAGATGACTCATTGTCACGCTCTGCCGCTCTTCATTGGCTTCTTTGCCTCTTTTCAGACTATACTTTCCTGTTTCAGATGCGAGGTTGACAACACCTACTGGCCTATCAGCTCTGGCACGCAGTCATTGGCCCGTTTCAGCTTCAGGGCCTTCCAGTTCCTGCGGGCCACAGACTCGGTGTACATCCAGTGCAGGGTGCTGATATGCCCCGCCTCGCAGGCCGGTTCTCGCTGTCGCCGTGGCTGCAGCAGACGAGCGGCCCGAGACCTGGGATCAGAGCACGACGACCAAACTCTGGTGGTGGGTCCCATCAAGCTTAAAGGTGGGTCTGCCTGAAAGGGCTTTAAAGTGTTGGCTTGAAATCAGTGTTGTTAAAAACTTTCCCCGCTGGGAATTTACGACTTCTGTTCTGCTTGACAGAGCCTGAGAAAAAGGAGGAGGTGAAAGAAAAGAAGGAGGTCTAAGTGGATACCACGGTGGCAAGCTCCAATCAACTTCCTGTCCTCTTCTGCTGAGTTATACTCACCGTTTTCTCTCCCTCTCATAACGTGATTAAAAGCATCTTCAAAAGACAATCTGTGTTTGGATGATTGAAGCTGACATTTCACAACTGAACATTGAATACAGCTTCTATTATTCGGTGTCCTCGAGAATGGAAACAAAACAGCAAAAGGTGAGGATTTGGTTAGAAAACACTTTACTTATAAATTAGTTAGAATAATCCATCTCACAATAAAATGATTCATTTCACCTCAGGGACGCCAGAGGGCTTAAACATTCACTACCTATCAACCTATGACACATAGAACATAAGGCCAGTACTGAGTGTCCCCATTACAGGTAAATATGGTAACAAAGAGGTGCTTCTACAAACAGCAACTATGTTCTCCACACATGTTGCTAAGCAACAGACAACAGTACCCAAAGACAAAGGACAACCTTTCTAAAATAGCAGTCTTACTGCGACACGTTTTTTTTTTTACACTAAACATCGATCCAACCATTCAGAATACAATACTCAGTAAATATTTAGAAAAGCACTGCGATTCAGTGAATCTGTGACGGACTGAATCCCAGTGATCACAAAAGGCTGATGTTTGGCAACCCTGGCGCTACGTGGCAATTTCTGGGCAAATGTTCACAGGAGACGCTCGACTTTGTGATTCTGTCCTAAACACGAGATACTGGATACGATATCAAAAAGGCTAGGAGACGGCACGATGCAACTTAAAAAGACGACGACTCTTCAGAGAGCAGTTATTGGGTTACCATGATGATGGGGCACTGCGTGGAGGAGCTGCAAAAACAACACAACAAAGTAGCTGGCTGACCAAAAAACCGCCACGTTCGCTCAGATTTTACAGCTGTAGTTTCTGAGCAGCCTTTCTGGAACAGCTATTTGGCCCAAAAACAAAAAAAAAAGACTTAAATAAACATAATTGTGGCTCCCATAGTACAATTACAAGAGCCAAACTTTTTATCCAAAGGTTCTGGGTCTAGGTATTGAGGAAGAGGATACTGTAATAGTATCTATTAGTGTTCAAAATAACAGTCCTCTCCAACTTTGACACAAAAGAGTGACTATGTCAGGCACTGCAAAGAAATGGTGATAATGCACCGAGCACAGAAATAATTTCAACAAGGCTTAAATAAGGCTCACGGCCAACGGTCTCCCTCTGAGTGAATATCATCAGAGCAGTAAGCAGGTAGAACTCATCAAGTGTTGAGAATTTATTTGAGTGACACTCCAGTTAGCAGGAAAACAGATCTCTTTTTGATTTTATTACGTTTTTTTTTTAAAGCAAGATAAAACTGTATGAAAACTTGGCTCCACCCTCTTAACCCGGGTTAGCACCTCTGGCAAGACGTGATGCACGTTTACGGAGAATCGAGTTATTCATATACTGCAAGTTGCAACAGTGCGCAGTTTTCTGTTATCATTTCAGAGGAAGAACACCATTCATGAAACATTACTTAAGAGTTAATTTCATGATATTCGTTGAACTCAGGTGTTTATTGGAATATCAAACCATTAGAGCCAAAGTTCATTCAGCATCAGGTTACCTCAGACATTGTTGAGGTAAGTGGGGCAACTGTTCTGATTTTGATTTAGGGTGACTTACGAGTGTTCTCGCTTCCACCACAAATAAATTCTCAAACTGTTAAAAAACACTGATCATCCCTTTGTAATACAATGGGGCATCAAACAGAATGCAATGATCTGAATGGTGACATTTTTCTGTGTAAATAGCTTTTTAAAACTAGGCTACAAAAAGGCCAGGTGAAAGACCAAATAAATAAAATGACTTTTTGATAAACCAAAGAGGTCCATTTAAAGCTCTTCCAGTGCCCGGCTGTTACTTGTGCTGCCCACGGGCAAAGTGGCAGGCAAAGTCGTACTTGCTCTTGCACTTGTGGCCACAGATGTTGCACTGGAATGGGTTTTCATAGCCGTGGCAGCCCATGTGGATGGTGTAAAGGATGTTGTCGGGAAAGTAGATGTCACAGTGCTGGCAGTGATGGAGCATGTGGGGGTCCTGTGGAGGGGCGGACTGGCCTGGTGCTGGTGTGCTGGGCTGGCTGTTGGAAATACTGGGAGTGCTGGTGCGCCCGCTGTGCTCGCTGCACGGCCCCCCTCCTGGGCTGCAGTGGCTGTGTGGGGGAGCCCGGGGCTCGGGAGTTATCGGTGAAGAGGAAGAGGCGTGAGCCATGCTGGCAGTGACGGCAACGGGGGCGGTGGCGGGGTGAGGCTGCTGGATGAGGAAGGGCTTCTCATCCACGACGGACTCGGCTCCAGGTGACATGGGCGGCTGAGTCTGGGCCTGGGTCTCCGACGGGAGGCTGGCCAACTGGCCTGCCAGCGTGGACAGCTGATTCAGGGGGTTGTCCATGACCATGTCGTGATGATGGTGATTTTGACTTGTGGAGATTCCCTCCTCGACCGCTCGACTCTGATTATCGTAGGCATCCTGACGCAAGTGGGGCAGCTCGTGGGAAAAGTCGCTGACATTGTCAGCCTTGTGCACCACCATGGAGGGGGGGCTGAAGTTGATGAGGAGCCTCCGGCCGTAGCCCAACGAGCTGGCTTTTTTTTGCAAAACGCTCAGCATCTTTTTGTGAGAGAGTGAGCGAGCACCTTTCATAGGCAAGAGTTTGTGGCGTCTGCGTCGGTGGTGCGATAGGTTGCTACGATCGCTGCAGCGGAAGGAGCACAGCTCACACTTGTAGGGCTTCTCACCTGTGTGTGAGCGCATGTGGGCCTCCAGGTGGCGCTCGTAGGCTGAGGCAAACGGGCACAGGTGGCAGCGGTGAGGTTTCTCTCCTGGATGTCAGGAAACACAGGCACAATAGCAAAATATTGTTATTACAGTCAGAAAATTCAATTCTGCATATTTCAGCAGGTAAGTTAGTGGGTGTGGACGTGCAGAGACAAAAGGCAAATGTGTTTTTTTTTCGTTTAAAGGGGTGGGTACTCTGAGGCGGTCTAATGCAAATGACATAAATGATTAAATATGATCAACACATGGAAGACTCTGTAACCTTTGAATGTGCTGTTCTTTTTTTTTATGGTAACTGAAAAGACAAACGACTAAAAATGGACCACTAAATCCTTGTTGAAATTAAGTTTAAGTGGAGGGAAAACTACAATCCTAGCATTACTACTAACCCTTACCTGTGTGAATCCGAATGTGTTCAATGAGTCGTGCTGTGCCCCTGGTGGCGTAGTTGCAATACCGGCATTTGAGCTTGCCGTCATAGGTCCTCTCAAAACCATCCACCAAGATCCCAGAGCTGTCCTCCAGAGACATGTCAACAGAGGGGTGATCCAGCCCGTTCTGACTGCAGTCTGTTGGCACCAAGGTTTGCATGAGACAGAACACAGACAGAAAACATATACTTAAGGAGTAAACACTACATGTATGCATAAGGCAGTACATTTCTACATTTGGCCTTCATCTGGGTACAAAACATTTACTGAAGTCAAGCGTCACACTTGTTTTACACAACGTGTATGTACAGGTGTGCAGTCCTGATGAGGTTATTGCATCAAAACAGCCAATAATGAACACTGTTCCATCTGAGAAACTATAACTACATAAGACAATTGTCATCAATAAAAACTTGGTCAAAAGTGGATGAAAAAACTGAAAGTGACTGCACTGAAACTTAAAGCCAATAAGTGTATATTACTCTTAAGTCCATATGCACTAAATGTGTGAAATTTTGAGTAGAAAAATTTAATAAAAGTAATTCTGGAACAATTCATACACCACCAAGTGGAAGAGCAAATACAGGAGAGGAAGTTAACACCTCACACTTTTAGATAAACAATACAGCTTTACTTTAACCTGTTGAACTGTTGACTGACGTTAAACTGGCAGGCTAAACGTCATGTTTCATATTTCATATGATCACAAAAATAATTCCAAACTATGCTTACGTGTAAAGAATTAACCAACACTGAAATATAAAAAAAACTTCACACTTCTGAAGCTTATCACCTACAATCAAGGAAAATCATCAAAAAAGAACAGAAACGTACATTTGGAATCAAAATCCTTCACAGAAAGTATGTATAGTTGATTAAAGGTGCCTCAAGAGATACTGACAAGAACAACAAAAGCATCCACGAGGCTTCTAATGATAAAGGTGGGCCTATAAAACAACACACACCTCCCAAACACATGCGTTTTTTCGCAGCAGAAGCCAAACAAACGGTTACCTGCTGGCAGCTCGTCCGCCTCCTTCACACCACTGACAGAGCCCGATATCATGTTGACATGTTGTGTCTGCTGGCTCAGATACTCCTGGAAATCCTTCACAAAGTCCAGCGTGTCCGGCTTTTCCTCCCCCATTGGAAGAAGTGATGGTAGTACAAATATACACTACAAAATAGAAAAATACAAAAATGACATTAGGACACGTCTCACTAAGGCTAACATTATAACTGAGGTGTTCCACAAAATGATCAGAAACTCCACTTGTAATACAACCAAAACATGAAGGTAAATAGCCACGACATGAAACGGTTTTAAAAATGAGCCAAAGTAACACGGTACTTATCACATTAACAGTAGATTTGAAAGATTCCTACCAGCCTCCTCGAAAAACAAACAGCAACTTAAATGAAACGCGTTTTGGTTGTTCTAAAGTGCTGATTAAAGGGTGACCAGACACAAAGACGGTATAACCCAGCAAAACAATGATTGAAAAGCAGGAAATCGGCGCGATCCGATGTCTGGTCGGTCGCTGCTACTCGTAGCGCCACAGCATCGTCATGTTGTTTCCAAAGCTACGTACGCTACGTTAGCCACACAGCTAACGTTAGCCTACCTGGAAGAAAGCCCTTTAATCAACAGCAACGCCGACTGTTACCCGACACGTCATTATTTAAGAGTACTACGACATTTAAATATATTTTGTATTTGATAAGCAAGA
The DNA here is from genome assembly GCA_907169785.1 of Menidia menidia. NCBI lineage: Eukaryota > Metazoa > Chordata > Actinopteri > Atheriniformes > Atherinopsidae > Menidia > Menidia menidia. The sequence goes on from CAJRST010039999.1 coordinate 6,987,296, forward strand.
TAATACATCGGAAAAAAATACCCTGCTAAATCAAAACAATTAAGCCATACATGGGGTTAAAGTTCACGTCAAGTGCGCTGATGAAACCATCCCACTAAAACTCGAATATCACCGAGAAGAAAGGTTCCTACCAGTAATAACCACGTTTACAAAAAAAGGTTAACCTAATGAAGAAGAGTGTTTGATGGAATCTGAATAATCAAATACATTATAGAATCGTTATACAACAGGTTATACAAAAACATAGTTCTTGTTTTAATAACGTTCTTCTATTTGGTAAACAAAGTGTTCTCAAAGGATTCAAGAACTCAAATAATCAAATAATTTTCTGTCAAGGAATCTTACATTTTTGTTTGTCAGACGTTATACTTTAAAAAAAAGTTGTTTTATCAAATCTCGTCAGCAGATTCTATTTTTTTTATTCTATTTTAATTTCTTTTACAAACCTTTAATCAAATATAATGCTATTTGAAAGGTTGAAGTCTTATATTTATCATTATCTATTGGCATTATTGTTTCTTAATACACAAGCTAAACAATCATTCCTTCCATGATAATTGTTTTGTTTTATAACTTTATAAAATTCTGGTTCATTAGCTTCTAATTTTGAGAACTTGTACAGATTTTTTTCCGATGACATAGATGACTAAGTAGAATTGATAACCGATTTAAAAAACATTATTATTGAAAGTCATATTCAAAACAACAAACTTTGAAGGTATCATTTTTCAGAGGCATGAATGATCTGAAACACCCATCTGACACTAATGAAATTAACTGATAGCCTGTCTGTCTGACATGACACACTTTCAGACGTGCAGCTTGTAATTATGCTCAAGTGGCAAATGAAGCACAACAATTACAATACTTTCAGAAGCTATTGACACATTCATTCATGTTTTATCACAATCAATAATTTAACAGTAAGCACGTAGTAGAGATCGCATTGCCCCATTTGTGTCAAACTTGTAGAAAAACCAGTGAGGAGAGGAAGATAAATGACCAATTAGACAGATCCCAATGTATCCTTTTACTGAATTACAACTGCTGCATTACACCAGTAATGTAAACCTGTAATGGCTGATCTGCTGACTTTGTAACATGATTCGCTCATTTAGTGTTGACTTCAAAGTTAACCTACCACACTGGATTCCTTACTGTAGCAGGACTTGCAAATGAAACATTTCAATGGATTTTGAGAACAAGAAATTAATGCTCCCCTCTGTTTTTGATGGGTACAAATGTCTCCATATGCATCTGCTGTTATATGGTAATGAGTAATGAGTACAGTTGAACAAACTGGACACTAGATGGCGCACACACATCAGTGTTGAACTAGCTGATTCTCATCATGTGACCCAGAAAGGTGAATTGTGCTGGCTATAGGCTAAGTCTTCAAAACCCTACATACCATGACCATCACTGTGTGCAGACTATGTCCATCAGGGTCAGGTAGCTCTGGCAGAGGCCAAGAATAAGAAAAGATGTAACAGTGTACCCTGTCAGCCCAACCGTGACCACCAGAGCAACCAATTACATCACTATTAAACAGCCTGTCCACACTAATGTTATTTTATTGCAATTTAATTATGCTCAGGTTTCTATGGGGGCTTGAACCTGTTGAATAATTTACACACAGCCACGATGATTTGTGGGAGCCAAAAGACAAAGTGCACACTTCTCCATACTGTAATTTGTTTAAATAGTTTGGTTGCTAATTCCTCCACATATAAATTATTTAACCACGAATCCCATTTTAAATTTATGACACAGAATGTCCCGATTCACAACCAGGTTGCATTAGGAATGACGGATGCATTTGCTGTACTTAATTTTGCATTAAGGAGTGAAACTGACAGCAGGTAATATTTTCTTTCAAGGAAGCATTACACTAATTCTGTTGCAAACTTTTATTGAACAGACTCTAAATTAACACACCAATCCAAACCTTCTATTTGTTTTGACTGAATCATGCCGTTACTCTGCCTCCTCCAAACTGTTTGTAGAAAAGCCTCAGGAACACATCTTTGAGAAGCGTGCAGTTTTATCCACTTGTTCTCCTTCACTTTTGCCAAACCAGAATGAAAGGGTTCCCTTTTCTTCTTAATAGCTTGATTTACAGGCCATTTGTGGTTTGACACCATTCAAGACAATTAATTCACGCCTCCTTTCCTGAGTTAAATTAAATTTTAATTTAAAGACAGGCTGCAACGGTTTCTTAGAACTTGGTGTCATTTGTTGTGCTTGTGTAAAAGCAGCGGGAGAGATCACCCTTTTGGAAAAGCTTTTTAATTCTGGACAAGTGCAGCCATAGTAACAGCAGACAGGATCCTCTTAGAGGCAGAAGAGTGAAAGGGGACTTGGGCGAGACATATTCTTCTTTGACTGAGACTGCTTCTTTCTTGAGCCCTCCAGCTCCACGTGGAGCATTTGAAAAAGAACAGAGGTGGGGGATAGGATAAAGGAGGTATATATTAAGCTTTTCTTTCCTCTCACCACTTAATTTCCTTGCAGGCGCGCCTCGCGCCGTTGTAATGAATGTAATTGCTGCCTTTGATGAGAATGCTATTATCTGGATCACACTTTACATGGGCAAACAAGACTGGCCCTCCCTCCACCTCCACCTCCAATTTAACTCAGCAGTCAGACCCCCCAATTATGCAGGGAACAAGTGGCTTTTCATAAAACCAGCGTGTCGCTTTTGATTGGTAAGGCTTGGAGCCGGCTACATGTGGACAAAGGATAGATTAGATGTGATATAGGCACACCAAAAACCCCATTTACTTGATTAATTTCCTGCAGGACCCACAGAGAGGTTTCACTCTCGCCCTGCTGAATTCGAGCTCCTCTTTAAAGACAAACCTTCATCATTTGATCGATGTGGAAACTCAGTGGACTGACAGACATTTTATTGACCAAAGTTTGACCACAGCTGCCTGAGCTTCAGCCGTGAATTGGCAGAAATAGAGAAGTACTTCCCTTTAGCGTGGGAGAATCGGCTGATATGATAATCACTTATCTAAAAAGTTGTGATCTATTAGTATTTCTGCCCTCATGCTAGACCAGCTCTCTTTTTTTGTCATGATCCTCCTCTGGTCTCATGTCACTTTCCACCTCCCCTCCTATCAACACAAACAAATTAGGTTGTCGTCTCATTGTCTTTGCCTCTTACTACATCCTAACATGAGTGCTATACACCTATTTTATATTTGACATGAAAAAATATGATGGGAAATCATGAGAAAATCTGAAATAAAGATGCTCTCGTAGAAGAAAATCCAGGGCCATACTTCAGGCTGCTTTATTTCCGTATTGTTCAACATAGTCACGCACTCACACGCACACCTCAGTCTGGCTCTGACAACCCACCGTGATTCTGTCCAATATTCCAAACAGGCGGACATATTGAGAACAATCAAAGAGACTGTCACATGTGACAAATTATACAATTAGTCTGCAAAGACTCTCATCCTTAAAATAGATTCATAGACATTTCTTCTTCTTTTCTGGTGAGTGACTGTTCCTCTAAGCAAGCAATTCCCATGTGATAAATCGCTAATCAATTCATTTGACTATGAAGCTTTTAGCATAGCTGTGAGCGATCTGCTGCATTCGCCTGCATTTCCGACTCTAACTCATTGTGTTGTTGTGATGTGATGGATGCTGGCTGCTTGACCACCTGACTCTTTAAGGTTTATACCATCAGAAACATGTTGCCATCCGGACCCAGTCATCGCTGAGAAAGAATTGGTCAATATTTCTGACTGAAGTGGCATTTTAGCAGTATTTATTTGATGGTCCCGCAACCAAAACCACGGGCCACAAATAAAGAAGATGGTATAATAGCTTTTGACTGGCCGGCTAGCTCCCAACTTGAAATGAAGTGTCCAGTTGTGAGTTATCGTGGCCAAACGTCATTTGTACAGCCTGAAAAGTGGGGACATTTTTCTAGCTTGTCACTCTCTGGGTATAGCTCATTGTCCTGAATGATGCCTCTGAACGCACAGTTGCACTAATACGAGCATTTCACTCTTGCCGTGAGAAGGCTGGTAATGGATTGGCCTGTCCATAGCAGGATAATATAGTGTATCCACTGGCACATCTTTAAACACCACGGGTTAACATGGGGTGTATCCACTCACAGCACGCCTGTCATTCTGCTAACCTTTAACAGTCATCAGCATGGCTCCAACTAAAATAATGCATGATCTCATTTTCTTCAGCATGCAACGGACGGTCATCTCAAGCAAAAATCTGCCAAAAGTCTTTTGCATGTTAAAATATCTTCATCCGTGTCACACCAGATTAACAGTTAAAAATTCAAGGATTATTTTTCTTCAAAAATCACATAAACTAATATGAGAACCTACTTTCTCATTTTACACAACTGCTTTATTTTTAAATGATCATCTAAACTGTTTAAATTCAAGTGTTTGATGCAATAAATCTGTGAGCATTTTTCAGATTTTAATCACTATGTATTTTTCTACTGATTTAAAAAAACCTATATGCTTTTTGTTCTACAGAAAATGGTTTCAGCTGCCTTTCCTTCTCTTTGTCAGAACAAAAAGAGATCCATATCTATTAAACCAAAAGGCACAAAGTCTTTGTGCATGTGACATTTATGAAATCAGACTTCCAAATAGAATGCACGTCTCCATAGAAACCTCATAAAATATATGTGTGGAAATATGCTCTTTTCTAAAAATGTGGATTCTTATAAACATCTTTAGACATAGAGAATATTAATGTAAAAGCTTCCAGTATTCCTCGATCAGAGTTGTTGGAGCAGTTATTGAGTCTGAACTATCGTTCTAGATTGGACAGCACTGCTAATGTGCGGGAAGTTTTAGATTAATGAGGCCTCTGCTCTTTGAGGTTATTGATCAAAAACAATCTGGCCAGGAACGATTTCCCATGCTCCCCTGCTGTAATGTTAATAATGCATCAACATCATGAACAAAATTGGCCAAAGTATTTCTTGGGGCATTTTCAGGATAAAAATTCAAAGCTCGAACAAATGTGAGGGGCACTTTAAATGATCTGTGTTTATCTCTGTATGGATCCACTGAAGTGGGTGAGCCGGGCTGGAGAGTGACTGAAATGATCGGTCTTAATGGGAGGGGAGGTTTAGATTAATGAGGCGTGAGCCTGTGTGTGGCAATAAGCAGGAAAGTTTAATATCTTTTATCAGTAAAACTGTGAACTGTGAAGAAGAGACCAAAGAGAAAACACAAACAAAAATGTGTGAAAAGTTGATCAAATGCCACTTTAAAGCTATTTCAAAAAAAGATAGGAAGTGAAAATATAAACAGAAAATTCCAGAATTCCAGAATTAATGTTGTTATCAAATTGATTACAGTATTTTCTGAAAATAAATGTGTGCTGAAAAGATTTTTTAAATAAATAGAAAAAGAAATATATATATATATATATATATATATATATATATATATATATATATATATATATATATATATATACATATATATGTATGTATGTGTTTTGGTAAAATGACAAAAAAGAGCTCAAAAACTTTATATATAAATGTATATAAATGAGGGAACATAAATAATTGATTCACAAAGCACTCCCAGACCTCTATACATTCAGAGATGACTATAGGTGGGACATATTGAGCTTTAATAATAACAATTATTGACAGAATGGTCAGAAACAATTTCCTCTTTCCCTGTTGCATTTTGTCTTTTGTTAACAGCAGTAGAAATTCCCTGAGTCCATCCTTTTAGATAAATTTGGGTACTTGCATAATATCGGGATCGAGGACTTTTTTTTCTCTAGTGGGACTCTTGACCATTTTATTTTAGTTTGATGAGAAATAATCTAAACCACAACATTTACTGCAACCCCCTTAACGTCAGAAATATCTTTCTAAGATTTATTTTCTGAAATGTATAAAAAAACAACAACAATGCACCGGGGGAAGCATTTGGTTGTTGTATTTAAACTATTCCCAAACACATACATGAATAAGACCCGTGCCCTGGGAGCAGAAGTTCTGTGTGTTTGTTGTATTTCGTACGTGCAAATAAGAACTTCCATTAAGATGTTTTAGGCTCCAGAAACCACAGCAGTCTTAGGGGCTCCTGAAGTTGCGTCCTCTATTTGCGGGGGCACCCTCACCGGTGCCCCTGCGGGCATTGTTAGCTTGATGATGATGGGAGCTACCTCTGCCATAATGGGTGGGTTGACTAACCTTTGACCCTGCATTGATCCGATGGCTGTGTCCAGCTGGGCCTTCTCAAACCCAGTCAGCTGGAGAGATGTTTAAAAGCTAAAACCCCGGCTCCCGTCCACAGCAGTACACCCTCATTATTTACATCATTTACCTGTGACAGTGACAAACCTGCACGGCCACACCACAGTTTATTAAGGTCACCGTGGAAGCCCAGGCCAAGCCAGTCCAACAGTGTGTGTGCATGTGCGTTTGCAGTCAGTGAGGAGTGAAAGACTCCATCCCATAAGTGTGAGATTATGAGTATAGATGCATGCTTCAGATGGAGTGGGACTGCTTTGTCCTGACATGGGGTGCTCTTCAGTTGGGAGTTTTATTTTGATTGATCTGATATGGTGAGCAGCAAATATTTCCAATTATTTGCACTCACCAATGAGTGTGAGTATAAATGTTTGCAGCACAGAGAAGAAAAAGAACCGCCCGCTAAGGTTTATCATTGTTGTCCTTGTAAAACACTAAAGGGAAAGATTTTTGACATGTTTTTGGATGAAATATAAAAGCTTGCAGATTTAAGACCGCTTTCTCTTTATGTCTTCTCTGTTTTTACTTTCAGCGTCAACTTGCTGACTCAGTTCTCCTCTGGTCTTTGTTGTCTCTGCCGTTCAGGAGCAGCAAGATGTTTGTGTGCCATTTATTTCTCAACTTTTGCTGATGCATTTGCATTAACTTGTATTTCTGCTGTTGTACCCAATTCCATATCCACCTGAAATCACCTTCTCTTGCTCTCACCCTTATGTTGTTTCACCTCTTACAGTATGCCTCTTCCTTTTTCCTCTTCCAAAGCCCCCTGTACAATAAAAGACTATTGGTTTCCTCTTGCCATACTTTTCCCACAACACGCTGGTATTTCAATCTCAACTCAATCAAGAAGCCTGACCTGCAGACATAAAGAATTGGCTTTAAGGCTTTCAAAATGGAACTAAATCTCCTGCAGGTCACACTAGGGGAAAATAAGCGGCAAATGTAAGTAAGCATGAAATAGTTTTTCATAAATAATCCAAATGACAGGTAGCTTTCTAATGGTGCCAGGGGGCTGTAAAAGAATATGTTGGCAATTTCTCCCCTATTAAAGTGAAATAGAAAGCCAAATACATAATGCTGCTGACGGAAGAGTTGCATACTTGGGGCTGTTGGAGTAGAGATTGAGGATACAGCTGGGTATTAAAGGCAGTTGTAGTTGCAGGTAAGGTGGTGGAATGATTGCTAGCTTTACAGTTCAGGTCTTTCTGCTGTTGGGAAAAAGAATGCCCGTCCTTCACATCAAATCAATTGGTCAATAACTGCTTCTTTTCCCTGCTTTGGGGACAGGTACACTGCTCCTTTCTATTGAGGTGGACACAGTATTGATTTGATTTGCACTTAGGTTTTTACAAATAATCAGCGTTTGCTTTTCACAAATATGAAACATTGTGACAAGGTGCACCACATGGACAATTGAGGGAGAAAATAAGAACAGAGATAAATTAATAGGAAGAGATAATAGCGTCACAAAACACAAATAATTGTCTGAAAACCCCAAATTAATGATTTTTATTTCTGTAAGACGGCTTCTTCCAAGTCACGCCTGATCCAGAAAAGTAGCAAACTATCCTTGAATTTGAAAACCCCCAAATCAGACTCCTTTCTATTTCCAAAATAATTCAACAATTTCAACATTGATTACAATGAACACACATAAGCTGAAAAAGTGTACAACGCAGTTCAAAATATCTAGTAGCTCTAGATGGCTCCCTGAAGGCAGTTTATATTCATATTTACATTTATGCATTTACTGTCACACTGTTAGATTTGAGTGATTTACCTTCTTGAAGGAGCTGAATGTGGCATATGTGTGAATTGAATGCATGTTCAATGTAAAGAGCATTTATAAGACTTAAGTGTAAAATATACAAATAGATAAGATATTTTCACATGAGAATGATTTATTTTATCGTTGGTGCGACACAGAACTCGGGGGTGGCCTAATGCTTCATCTGTGAGGCAGAGATGATGATCGACTCTGATAAAGAACACAACATGGATTAACATTGTACTGTTTTAATGTTGTCTGGAATACAAAACCAACCAAGTTATCATGATCTTTTCATGAATAACCTGCACACAGAGCCAAGCAAAGCAAACATGACAGAAGAAGGGAGCTAATCAGTCTTTACTTCCCGATAGCAGCAATGAAGCAGACTCTGAATCTGTCTGTCAGCCTGTTTCTTTCACTCTCCGGCTGTAAAATCTAATTTGATTTTGTTGGTGTGCAGGTTAAAGATTGAATTCAGCTAGCTTCACAGACAGAAATAACTGAGACTTGAGCCACAGCTGCATCATGTGACAGTTGTTTAGTTGTGGTATTCCACTTTAGCCATTTTGGTCAAATATGTATGCTTTTGACAAAAAAGGACATTTATTTTTAACACTGAATAATGACTAGATTTGACATTCGGTGCCCCTTTCACAGCTTAACTGAGTCAAGTTGTGTCCGGCTTTGGGTTGTATCGTTCATGAAATTTCACGAAAATGTTTTAACCAAGAGGCTGAAACTGGACAAACCAGCAGAGACAAGATGAGACAGTTTCCATTTGTGATGAAACCTACCTTCCACCTCTTATCAGTGTCTTTTAGGTCATAATTACTGAATGGGATGGAGGGATATAGAGAAAGAACTTATCCTCTAACCACAAAGACTCCTACATATAAATTTGAATGGTTTGTGGGTGTAATGAATGTGATTGAGCAAAGCGTGCTTTAATTGGTAAAAAACATTTTAAAAGACTCTTTGTTGTCAAGCAGCTAAATGTACTAACTCTTTATTTGTGTGCACATTTCTGAGAGTGATGTGAAGTTCCTTTGAATCAGACTCTGGTATTCCTTGCTGTTATATGGTTAATTTTCCATGGTGCCCTGAGGTCCGCAGTGTGTCAAGATGTGAGAAAGATAGAGTTGTCAAGGATCAGTGAGAATACTTGATATCAAAAGTATGATTTTAAGACTTCCATGAGGGATTAATACATTAACATTTTTAAACAAGTAAGAGATTTCCTCAAACTTCAGCAAAGTTGGTAAACCAAATGAAATGGGTGTCCTCATGAATATGAATATTTATCCCACACTGACTCTGCTCAAATTTCCTCTTATCAGGCAGGCACTTGAACAGGCAGAGGAGCTGTGCTAATCAGCTGACAGTAATAGCCCTCTTCACAGCCACCTGACACAAGAGAGGGAGACGAGAGAGTTAAAAAAACACCCATTACTGTCTGTCAAAAGGAGGGAAGAGCGGGGACAGTCTTGTTTGGACGCACTTTGTGGTCAAATGCTCCTCATTGTCTTCATCAATAAAACAAGAGGGTCAGCAAAGTTGTGTCTACGTGTAGGATATTCATGTCATGGAGGGAAACCCATTCTTCAGTGTTCTCCCTGGTATATTAGATTCTTTGTGAACAGTCTTGCTCCTGTTTGGTGTTTGCTTGTTTCCTCTGTTGTCCTCTAGTGTCTGAGCATTGATCCCACCACGTGTCCGATGGCTGCCGTTTCCAACCAGGCTGATAGAAAAGCAGTAAATAAGTGGCATTTAAAGTGCTGTTAGTTGTGATTGGTTAGTAATGGCCCCTTATTCATTACCCAATTTACTGATCAATCACTGATCAATTTTTGCTCATTCCTAACCCATGAGCTGGATCTCAATCCATTTTCTGAAGTGCCTGATGCTAAAGGAAATTGACCTCAGTGCTGCACATTAGTAATACTGATGAAAAGATCTGATGACTCTTCCTTATGGAGTTCAGGCACATTACACTGGTTTGCACACATCATTTATGTGGATATGTTCTGCACCACCAGATTCAGAGGCTGTCTCCAAAGACTTAAGCTCTGGGGGAGATAGCCAGCCATCTCTAGCCTGTGGATGCACCTTGTCTGTAGTTCTTAGCTCTCTTATGTCTGATCCGCTTGTACAGGCTCTAAGGTAGCACTTTCTCATTCTCAGGATCACGTCCTACCAACAGCTCCTCAATTATGCAGTGGCGCAGAAAGATCACCTGTCTCAGTGGATGAGGACAAGATAATGTAGTGACACTCAGTGTGCATTTCACCAGCTCTCTGGGTCAAGGCTCAGGGTTTGTCTGGCTCTTTAATGGGCAGGACAGCCTGTTAACTTTGTTTGAATGTGTCTCCATTGCCAGTGATCTAAATGACAAGTTGGACATACTTCATTTAGATGAGTGAAACTTTCCGCATGTTACACATTCAGGTTCTTAGAATGTGTCTCATTTTGGGTTCCCTTGATTTGCCTTTTTAGTTTTAGAAATGGATAAAATACTAATGTACTTATGACTTAAGTACTGAAACAGTTATAATCAATTCTTACATGTCACCATTAGTTTTGCTAAGCATGTAGATCTGCCGCAAGCTTTCCCTTAAGTAGCTGAGTCTTTAATAAAAATCCCATCTGCTTTAATGCGTTCTTCATATTTTGAGCTTTAATGAGCTTTCTATCAATCTGGAACATTATCTAGTTTTGTCTTTATAACTATACTTGTTAAGGAGATAAGAGTACCTTTGTAATGAGCAACAAACATCTCTGCACGACGTAATCTGTACAAATGAATTTCTATTAACTCTTCTCCTCCCTCTTAAAAAACTTTTTGTCCCTTGAAACAGCTCCTCCCGACTCCTGAAAGTGTTTCACTTCAGAGGAACTATTCAGAAGCAAAAACAAAAAATGTTTTAATTTTGTCACCTATGACGTTAGCTGTACTTTTAAATCAAGAATAAGACCTGGAACTAAACACGGAAGAAAACAAGGCTTCCTAATTGACAACTAATGCTTTAATATCTTACATCGCTGTGTTTGCATCAATCAATTATGTGATTAAAAATATGAAAATAAACAAGCTTCTTTATCAAAATTTAATTAATAAACAAACAAATAAGCAAATAAATAAATAACTACATTCTTGGTTGAATGGATTGCCGAGGTCACATTTAGTTATTGTTAAGTGGCTTTGAATAGCTCCCTTGATTTCACAGTTCCAAATGACCCGCGATAATCAGGTCATTAAAATGAGCCCATTCTCCACATCTGACACACTTCCACTCCCGCCTCATCTGAATAACAAATAAGCTCCAGAACACTTTTCCAAATAGAGGAAGGGGGGGAAAAAAAGGATGAAATAGGTTTCCTCTTTACTTTGAGGTTAACCTTGTCTCTTTATTCAGACAAAAAGATAGCAAGTGAGCCAGAGGGGTCGAAAAGGTCCTGTCAAAAGTACTAGCACCTCTGTGAAAGGACCCAGTTTTCTTAATTCATCCCTTAGGACCGGATAAGTCTATCAATCTGTTAAATTGGAAAGCCATTAGGTGCCCTGGTTTATGTGTTTCAAGCTGTTAACTAGAGGCTGATTGATTGTTGTTCCTTTGATGGGATATGCTGATCTAATCTCACTGTGTGCACGTTTGCAATAAATTACACAATTCATTTCCCCCATTTAGAGGGGGGAAATCACACCTCCAGGCATGCCTATGCTCTGCAGGCAAAAGAGCAGGGAACCTATTTTATGGTGCCATTTAGCTGGCAAGCTTTCAGCAATCCCGGCTTTCTTTCCAACCCCCTCCCTCACCCTCTATTCTTCCAAAAAAAAAAAAAAGAAAGAAAGAAAGAAAGAAAAAAAATCGAAGCATAATCAAGGTGTATGTTTAGAAAATTTATTGTTATAATTTCCCCCCATAATCTCCTCTATTTTCCTGCAGCCGCGCTGACATAGATCATCATCTAAAAGGAGAAAATGGATAGCAGTTTAAAATTTATCGGTCTTTGATTCTCAATTATACGTGTTTATGACTTCATCTGTCTTCAGTGACTTCAACCTTTTCCATTATGGTGGAATATTATTTGTACGAAATCCATTAAATTCACAAGGCAGGACTCTAATGGTGGGGCTGCAGCGATTTGCAGAGGGAAAAGTTTTGAAAGGTTGGCTTTAGGAAAAGCGCGACTGTTATGACACAAGAAATTGCTTTATTGATGGTGTGCTCTGCTGCCTGTGCATTTGGTCATTTGTTACCCGGCCCATATCTATATCTCAGTCTGACACTGATGAGAACTTTTTTGCTACCCTCTCCAGATTACCGACTTGTAATGACACATACAGGTGGGCTAGGTAAAAGCTTACGATCCAGGGAAGAGTTTTTGGAAGAACAGAGGATGGATATTAAGGCTCGGTGCCTGAAGGGCTCTGATAAAACTGCTCATAATGGAGAAAAAGGGATACATCACTCCAATGACTGTTTCTATCCAAACTTTACAGAGGTCATCATCCCGGCTCAGAAACAATAAAGAAAGAGAAAGGGTGATAAAATGGAGAATAAATGAGAACGGGGAGATAAAAAAGGGAATATGTCTTCTACATGCTCATATGGTGCCTCCTAGGCTACGTGTTTTCTGATTATTTCTGTACCAGAATAGAAGAGCTGTTCTCCTCATCAGAGATACACGTTGTTTACACAGGAAGTAACAAGATTCCTCTCAGTTAAGATCAGCTGAATGAGATTGAGCTTCTTAGGCTGGCTGGCGCAAGTCGCCATATAAAAGTTAATCAGGCTGTAATTCAGGATTTGCCCAGCAACAATCAATACCTGCACAATCCCAATTAAAGCTTGCCGGGTCAGTGGACGGCCACTAATTCCTTTAAATGCAATGCTTAAATCTAAGCAATCTTGGTGTGGCCTTCATTGGTTTAATGGCTTGTAGCAGCAGGAATGGACAGCTTAGAATGCAGAAAAGGCACAGAGTGCACAAGTTTCTGTGAAGAAATGTTTCATGTTTCAAGATTGAACTCATTTATGAAAATAGCGGCAGAAATTGGAGGGCTCTGAGTTTGGAGTATCCTTAAAATTTCTCTACAATTTATTTTGATACCGACATAGTCCATCTATGATTCTGAAGTTTTGCCTTAACTTGTGTAAATATCTCAGTATTACTATTCTCACACAAGTAAAAGCTCTGAATTCTTCCCCCACACTACTCAGAGCTCACAATAACAAACCGACAGTTCCACTGTCAACATCTCTTAGCGACCTATTTTCCCCCATTCTCTCTCCAGTTTTCTCCCTCAGAGCTTTTCCATTGCCTTTTATCACAAGTCTGACCCGCAGAAAGGAATTCTCACAAGATATCAAAACAAAAATCTATATTTAATATGGGAGCAATTACAAAGCAAAGTTGGCTGCACAGGGTTGTTGTCACCAGAGCGCGTGTTTTTCATCAAATAGGTCATTAGACGATGATGGATGTAAACCTATAAAGTATCTAAACTGGGCCTTTTAACAAACCATGAGCAACACTATCATTTCTCTAATAGAACCTGCTGACCGTGTCATTCCCTCTTGCCATTTGTCATTTTTTCTTGTGAAATAATCAATATCTGGGCGCTTTGAAATAAATAATATAAAAGTCATGGTAACCTACCAGAGGAGCAACAAAAATAGACTTATGGAGCATTCAGAGGGCTTATACGGCCTCCGGGCAATGTTCACTACATGCTTGTAATCAATGCATAATAAGAGCTGCTCTTTTTCAGGTTCCTATTCTGTTCAAGGTTAGTGTCTGCTGGATTCTTCCTCACATGCTGAACTGTGACAGGAAAGCATCTACTGGACCCTTTAATGGAATTGTACATGTGTCAGCGCTTTACTATCAATAAGGTGCATCCAAATTGCAGTTTTTTGCAAAGGGCTGAGTATATGAGGTTGAATAAACAAAGGTCTTAGTTTTTTCTTTATAATAAATGTTTCAGACAGTTTAGTAAAAAGTGCTGTGCACAGATAGGCGGGGCATGTCATTATTTGATTTTTTTATCCTCTCATAACACTTTTCCATCCTAATGCGAGTGGACTTTCCCAGTATGAACATTTCTACTACCATGCAGCATGGAGGGTCACTGAATAGCTTGACCAGCTTCTGGTCATGACAGAATGATCACATGTTGCAATCTTCTACAGACACTAAACCCAATAGAACACAGCTTCAGGAAGGCTTTGTAAACAAAGGAGCGGGTTTTAAATGCACTGATGATGCTCTGGTGGGATTAATCTGTAGAGTGTCTTTCCATCAACATGGAAAAAACAACTAATTTATATGTCGTGAATGTAGTCCTAGAGGGTCAGACTGTTGAAAGAAAACGCTTGTATGATCAATGATGCTGTGTTTCTTAGTTTTAAAAGCACTGGATGTCCTTGTCACAATAACTTGGCTTTTAGGAATTGTTTTCTGATGCCATATTTACTAAAAAGACTCAGGGAACTATCACCTGTAGTTATAACATGGAAACGCAATACTTAAATTCCTAAAATATCTATTGAGCAGCTAACTAAGATACAAACCAAATGGGTGTGACAGTAGGCCTACGCATGCACGGGCTTTTCATTCTTATTTGTAGAGGCGTTGCTTTAACTTGGATCATTACCAAGAAAATCCTTGATAAGGGAAAGCCCGTATTGTTTGACAATAATTCTAGTGCTCTGTCATGACCCAAAATACCACAACTCAGATTGTGTAGTAACCACAAATGATAAAAAATAAGCCAGTAGCAAAGGTTTCGCTCATGTGCATTTCCACCTTGTGGCCCAAAGAGGGCGCTGCCTCCCCGTCCTTTCTCCCAACCAAATGGGCCCCTTCTTAACAAGTCAATTAATATCAATGAGTGAATATACATAGCACATTTACAAAGAGTGCAATCTGAGGGATGAATTAACGAAATCGATTAGGGATGATAAAATGACTGTGCGACTTGCAGACATTGTGGAAGTGGCCCTCGCTGAAAATCAATGAATTAGAAATATGAATCTAATCGCCCATTGGTGACACATAGAGGAGCTGCAACCTGCTCTCAGGCCTTTTTTATACTGTGGCTCGGAATGGGAGAAGCCAAATTTGGAAACTATCAGCAGTTAAAGCCTTGGGAAAAATTACTCGTGACGTATTAGATTTTATTCAAGTGGTTCTGAAAATGTGCTAATAAGAGGTGCACACGTGACGATGAGAATTTACTTATGATGACGAAATTCAGGAGGAAACGGAATAAGGATTATGTTTATTGTTTGATGGGGTTTTTTCTCGTCGTGGGACCAAATAAAATAGCTGTTAAACGCACGCTTAACATCGGACTTTTTATATATATATATATAAACTGTGTA
Source organism: Menidia menidia (assembly GCA_907169785.1). Classification (NCBI taxonomy): domain Eukaryota; kingdom Metazoa; phylum Chordata; class Actinopteri; order Atheriniformes; family Atherinopsidae; genus Menidia; species Menidia menidia. The sequence goes on from CAJRST010039999.1 coordinate 7,002,732, forward strand.
TATATATATATATATAGCCTATATCAATATTTATTTGTTAACATTTTTTATTACAGACAACTTTGCAGCTAAACTGAATGGACTCCTGTATAGGCCTCGGATAATCGCTGTTCTTTCCACTTTTCTGATCTAACTCAAAGTTTAGGCACGACAATGCGCCCCTTTCGTCGTTCCAAAGCCTGTATTTGGCGGTAACATGGCCGTGTGTATTTGCTGCTAATTGGACTGTATGAGACCAATAACAGGGGAGCGCACACAGCCTGCGGCGAGAGCGCACAGGGAGGGGAGGATGGTCTCTCCCTCTCTTTCTCCCTCCCCTCGCCGTCTCTCCCTTAATCCCATTTGCCATTGTACATGCCCAATCGCCTATACTTTCCACATTTAACTTGGATGACATTTTTATTTCATCATTAGCATCAGACGCCAGACTGACTGACACAGTGGACACAGATTGCGTTTTGACGGAAGACTCCGGGATGAGACATGTTCATGTTTTTGCGCGTCTATTCTTAAGCTCTCAAACAATTTGTTTGATCACTTTTTCCAGCCGGGAAGGACGCGTGTTTTGACGCGTAGCCAGGGTGTGAAATCGACTTTAAGAGAACAACTGAACAGCGACTTTACGCAACCAGGATAGCCTCGGTCTGTCAGTCACTCGTGCTTTTTTTTTCTTCGGTAAAAAACAAACAAACAAAAAAATCCTGCTTCCGTGGTCCTCCACGTTCAGACCTCTACAGCAGCGATGCCAGAGACAACGCAAGAGACGTGCGCTCCGGCCAAGGATTCGCCTTTCTTCATTAAGAACCTGCTGAACTGTGACAGCAAACCGCCCAAGCCCAAGCCGGTACTGACCGCCGCCAAGGCGGTGTTGGAGGGAGGATTTTCCCTTTCTCAGGTTGGGGAATTCAACTTCCCACGCTTCGACTTGCCCGCGCAGAGGTTCAGCCTCCCGGCCCACTACCTGGAGCGAACGTCGGCGTGGTGGTACCCCTACACCCTCAGCTCAGCCGCGCACCTGCACAGAAGCGAAGGTAAGCCCTCTGATGGGTGCATCTCACTAAGTTCTATCCGCATGTCATTATTAATCGGCTGCAGGCATACGTAAAAAAAATAGTTGCTACGTATGAGACCATTTCATTATATCAGCTTGAATAAAATAAAAATCTTTGGGGCATCGCTATCGGAAAAATGACAGATAAAAGTAGTATTAAAACCTATTTGTTTCCGGAATATGGCAGCTGAGACTGTAGTAGGCTAATGATTGAACACCCTGTCCCCCTTACAAGGCCTATTTTGTTATGCCATGGTGTGGGGTAATAGATCAATAAAGTAACGCACTGTGCATAAAATGAAGTAGACATCATCAAATCATTGGATGAGGGTGACGATGCGCAGCGTGCTTCTGATTTGTCTCTTAACGTCACGGTGCACATCTCACCCCCGGGGCTCGGTCCGTGACAACCTGGCTGCTTCCCTCTCACTATGATTTATCCGTGTGGAGTCACAGCACATATAGACACAAAGCTGCGCCGCTCCGTTTCAGCGTAAATACAACAGAGAGTCTGAAAAGTGCTTAAGCTTTATTTGCCAAAAGAGGGGTTTTAAAAACGCCGGATTGGTTTTAATCCAAAACTGGCTGCATTTTAATTTCTGTGATCAAACTAAACGCGATCTGTCTGTTTGTGCAGAAACAACTAATGGTTGAATAAATAAATATGGTTTATGGGTCCGTCTGTGATGGGAAACGTTTGTCCTGGCAGCGTTTCCTCCCGTTTTAGTTTCCCCAAAGTCTTCTCGGTATCAACAGGCTGTAAGAATGCTCTGTGCTCATGGCCTCATCTCTGTCTCCACGTTCCAGCTGCAGAGAAGCCAGCCGCCAGGGACTCCTCTCCGACGTCGGGCACAGACAGAGACTCCCCGGACCTGGTGCTCAAATCCGAGCCGGACGCCAAAGACGACGACGAAGACGACGAGCACAACAACAACAAGAGCAGCGACGAGATCATCCTGGAGGAGAGCGACACCGACGAGGCCAAAAAGGACGAGCTGGAGGAGTGGAAGAAGAGGGACGAGGACAAGAAGCCGTGCCGCAAGAAGAAGACGCGCACCGTGTTCTCCCGGAGCCAGGTGTTCCAGCTGGAGTCCACCTTCGACATGAAGCGCTACCTGAGCAGCTCGGAGCGCGCCGGCCTGGCCGCGTCCCTCCACCTGACGGAGACCCAGGTCAAGATCTGGTTCCAGAACAGGAGGAACAAGTGGAAGCGGCAGCTGGCGGCGGAGCTGGAGGCCGCCAACCTGAGCCACGCCGCGGCGCAGAGGATAGTCCGGGTGCCCATCCTCTACCACGAGAACTCGGCCTCTGAGGGCGGGGGCGCGGCCGCCAGCGTGCCCGTGAGCCAGCCGCTGCTCACCTTCCCGCACCCCGGCGTCTACTACTCCCACCCCATAGTCACGTCTGTGCCGCTGCTCAGGCCGGTTTGAAAGCGGCCGAGCTTTGTGGCACAGGGGCGCACCGGTTTATTCTAAAAAAAAAAAGATTAAGAATAGACAATATTTTTTTATACAACAGTGAGGAAAAAGAAATAGGAAAAGACTGTCTCTGTCAGGCAAACAAGGACCTATTTTGGCAAAATAAATCGTGTCAATTTCCACAAGGGTATACCGTTTACACATGATCCAACGTTACTGATATTAGAATTCTAACGATCACCTCAGGAGTCCATTCACAGATACTGCCTGACGAGTGTTTTCTTTCCTTGTTTTCACCCCCCCTGACCGTTGCAGGACAGGCCAACTCTGTGTGGTGTACAAAAAAAAAACCCGACCTTGTTTACAAAGAACTGGCGCTTCCTGTTCGTCATTTGATTTTATTTGACTTTTCCACCACTGATGGCAGATGATGTGCAATACACTGACACTGTGCTGTGAATGCATGGTTCCACTGACCGGGAAACAACAGCTTGTTTCCCGGAGTTTCCATGTCGGAGTACAGATTAAGCTTGTGATGTTTTTTATTTTATTTTAAATCTTTTTCTTTTCATTGTCCTTTTCCTTTTAAAGCGCTTGACCGGGGACAATCAAGACACTGTAGAGCTGTAAAATATCAATGTAGCTTTATGCTTTCGTAACTCTTTCTGTCGCTCCTTCTACACGGACACGTCTTTAGAGCACAAGTCTTTGGGTTTTTAAACAGGAGGTGTAAAAAAAGAAAATCGTCTACACTGGTGTAAAAAACATGTAAATGTATATATTTAATGAGGCGCGGGGAGAGGGGAGTCCTCACACGGCTTCTCCTTTGTATCATAAAAAACGACGTTTTGATATTGTATTGCTGAACCATGTTGTGAAATAAATGGAGAGTATTCCTTACGTTTTTGGACATTTTTGCATAATTCGCTGATTTAAAATTCTAAGACTTGAAAAAAAAAGTATTTGACATTTGAGGCCGATTTTTTTTTTTTAAAGAAAAGAGTCCCTGCTCATTAAGTCGTGCATACCCACACGCGCACGTGCCCACTTGGAGCAGTGGCAGGTGGGTTTCGCTAATCGTGATCTGCACTTTAAAGCGTTATTTTACATAAAGAGTGGTTCGGTCAATTAGATGCGTAATTGGCACCATCTTGCCAAAATTATAGGTAATGTATTCAGGGGAAATGACTGTCCAAGTAGTAGCTGCCGTCCAAACGTGTTATTTTCGTTATCTCGTGGCCGTGCGCGTGCGTGTGTGACTCACGTAGTGTTAGTCTCCCGATGAATTTGTCTGTAAATAGGCTTTTACCAGTTTTCTTTTTAAAGTTTATATTGCAGATTTACTTTAAAATGTTAAATGTTGTCATTTTTAACACGTTTCTTTCAGTAATCGTTTCGTTTAAAAAGAGAAAAAAAGGAATTTTCCATAAAGGACAAAAGTGACGTGACACGACAACTGCGTAATGTATCCAGTGTAGCTTTTACAAAATAAAAAAATATATTTGTCCCTGTGACAATTTTCTTTTCAGAAGTAAATTAAAAAACGGATCTCAAAGTGTTTCCTCCGATCAAGCCAATATTAATGATTTTTTCCTTAATTACCGTGGTCTAAATGAAAAAAGAAGCGTAAAAGAAAATGTAAAATATAAAATTAGAGATGAATTATTAAACTGGTGCTTTGTTATCCAAGGTCCTACAGGTGTCAAAAGACAGAAGAAAAGTGTGACTTAGCTTAAACATCTATTAATGCATAGGCTTAGCTTCTTTTCCTTTTTTTCTAACACGGAAGGACAGCCACTTCTGAACGATTTTAATGTGCCTTTCCACCCGTATGAGCGAAATCGACCGTTTTCCAGTGAAATGTACACAGCAGTGAGAACACTTTTTCGAGAGTCACTATTTGTGAGCGTGAGGGGATGAGTCTCCAAAGGATGGAGGTGGACATCTTAAGACAAGGCCGAGCGAAAGAGATACAATGTGTGGCATTTTGCTTTTATAGTATTTATTTGTTTTTCTACTCGATTACCCTTATTATTCACTTATTTGTATACTTTACTTTTTCATAGTGTGTTCTTTCTTAACACTTAACCTCTCATTTAGGCAGAAATAACAAATAGAGCCGACTATAACATTGGATTAATAATATTAAAAGATATAATCAAATATGAAGTAATAGAAAATGAACACAACAGCAAAATGGGCCCATGTGCTTGTTCTCTGAGCCCGGACTGCGCGCCGTAAAGCAACCGAAAGCTCGCCTCTGCATTTCCCAAACCTTGGGAGTAATGTGAGCATCTGAAATGAGACGGTGTGTAAAACTGCGAGGCGCGTGCCTTTTCTGAGACAGAGGAACCTTTAAAGCCACTAATTGTTTTCATCTGCGGGCTAATACGGTTATTGGAAATTAATCAGCCAGATATAAACTCCCCATGATGACCTCATCAAGAGACAAAGGCTCCATTCAAATATTATCAGATCACCCGAGTATTGACGTGCAGCTACCTACCATGCACGCTCAACACGGCCCCATTACCGCAAATTAATAGATTAATATGGTATTATTCCTCTGGCACATATCGATCTGTGAACGTCTGCAGCACGCTGCGTCAAGTAAGAGCAACGTTCACACACACAGCTCCGGCTCAGCTTCTGACCTTGATTTACGCGCATAAATTGAAAAAATTACCACTCGATAATTTCCATTTGTGCGACATCTTTATGTAAAGGAGGAGAGGGAGTGGGGCCAAAATCAGATAAAGCACATTTGCACGAACGGGGACAAACGGACGTGACCGGAGGACAGTGCTTAGTGCATGGCATTAAAATGGAGGGCTGGATGTGTCATTCTGAGCCCCAGCGTGGGCTTCAGGAGCAGTTTGGAAGCCCACAAGTGGCCCGGGCCACATATAGTGCTCACCTCTTTTCCACAGCTGCTGACTGATCACGTGACGACTCGACCAATAAAAGTTTGATCCGAGCTTTATTTAGATTTTTGTTCCGGCGAAAATGTGTAAGAAATCACATTTGGCAGACTACCAAGGCAAAAAAAAAAAATCCATAGAGCAAATATATCAGGTGGTTAGTTTACACTCTCAGCTTTAAAGGTGAAAATATCCATCTCCGGATCAAACAACAAACATCCTCTTTGGTGGCTGCCTCAAGCCGAAGGGGGGCCAAAAACGACTGTTGAAAAAAGTTCAACATGATCCCTCAAACGCAGCTTTCATGTAACCGTCTGTGCTTATCCCCTTACGAGCACACTGGTAATCTCAGGCCGGAATCAGGTCACGGCAGCCCCTCAACAGGCGTCCCACGCAGCCTCCAAACACTCCCGTGTTGGAGCAATTCCTCCTGACACTTCTTGAAGAGCAAATCTCGCTTTATCCCCATGCCACATTTGCTTTCCTGATTGAACGCGAACATCAGATTTTCATCAAAGTTCTATTAAGTGAAACATAGGTTGCGGGGCACCGTCTGATTGGAACAGTTTAAATTTTAATTGTGTTTTTAATTTGACATATAGTTGCTGTGAAGAATGACACCGAAACGCCGAGGGGCGGTCGATTTTCTTAATTTCTCCCCGAGGAATTGATGAGTCTATCAGGGCAGTAGATTGGAAAGCCATTAAAACTCAATGGTTAGGTTGTTAATTGGAACTTGATGGATAGGAGCCCTTGGATAGGCTGTACTGATCCAATCTTCCTGACTTTGTATTTTCCAATAAATTACCCAGTTCATTTCCACACTCAGATTACATAAATTGTACACCTCCAGGGCTTGGGCGCTATGCTTGCGCGTACAACTCTCTCTCTCTCTCTTTTTCTCATTCACATGTACACCCACCCACCCACGCGCGCGCGCCATCACGCACGGACGCACATAAACGCCTCATGAAAAAAGAGCAGGCCCCGCTTTCTTGAATGAAAATCGAAACATAATCAACGTTTATACTTAGAAAATTTATCGATATCATTTTCTCTGGTAATTTCCTTATTTTAGACTCGGACACGCCATATATCATAATACACACGTGTAAAGGGTCTTTGTTTAATATTTATCGAAGCTTGATTCCCAGATCAAAGCGCCTCATAACTTCATCTGTCTTTCTCAGACCTTTCTCCCCCGCTAAAGATCTTGTTATGTTATTGCGGTAGGGCGGCCATAGTACGCCACCTATCACCGTGATAGAGCACAAAGTTAGGCCCGCTCTGCTCGCTGTTCGGGGCCTCACCGGTCCTCTCCACCGAGAGGGCCGGGAGGGGGGGGGGGTCCACATTTCCATACTGATGGAAGCCCCTGCACGGGCCGGCCTCTGCCACCGGACTATAAAAGCCAACCTTGGAATAAAAAAAGAAGAAGAAAAAAGAAACAGAAAGCGTAATTTATTGTCTCCAGCACAAAGGCAGCTTGTTGTGTTTACTATCCCCACGATGAGCCAATCCCACTTTGTTAAAGTCTTCTGCAAGTGATGAAGCCAACTGCACCGAGGGCTCTTTGAATGAGAAGACAGGCATATAAAATAAACCCATTTAACTGTCAATGGAGATTTCACGCCGTCTGTGTAGCCACCATAAATCCAGCATTCGCCAAGATTGCCCCCCTCCCCACCCGCCCCACCCCCCCTTTGCGTTTCTGTGACATCATTTAACAGATGCCGAGTTGAAGACATTCACCCACTGATCCACTATAGCCTCAGATGAGGAGAACACAGCCTGACGTCGTTAGTTAGTTCATCAGAGCTGCTGTTTCCGGTTTGATCACACACGTGCACCGTTTCGGTGCCGCGGACACCGGTTCACTCAGATCACTCGTGATGTGTCCGGGGTGGGGTGCACCCACCCCTCCGGACTCCCTTCTGTCCCGCATTCAGACACCCAGACCGCGTAAGAAACGCGCACGCAAACAGACGGACGCGTGCGCAAACCCCCCAAAGCCCCCCAACCACCACCACCACCACCTCCAATCAATTAGTCAATCAATTAGCCGGCCCCCACTCCGGGCCCGGCCATCACCAGGCAGATTAGCTGGGTAATGATCAAATGAATTCTTAATCGCAGATAATGGACGCGGAATGAGTTTATTATTTTCCGGGGACAAATGAGTTGAGCCTTTGTCTTAGTTTCTGGGCCTTTGCGTGCGTTTCAGTCACGGAAGCCAATTAAGAATATGCGGGATGACAAGTTTATTATGTCAGTTTTAGATTCAGTTTATTTCCAGCTGACTGAGCTTTTATCTGGTTGGACAGGTTGAACAATCTGGTACTCCAAATTTAATAATCCCTGAAGCACATATAATACACACCATCCAAGATAGCTACCAGGCTGCTTGTGGCCTAATAGCTTTGAAAATGACATTTGGACAATATTTCTCAGTTATCATTTTAAATGTAGGCTTATATATTTCAAAAAAGTAAATACGGCACCTGTTTTTTAAATGCTATTTTGTCTCGTGTGTTTATGTGGGGAACTACTCTTCTTCAGCTTTGTCCCTCTTCTCGTCCCATCTCAAAAACATGACAGGAGTTTGAAATTTCCGGGCTCGTGCTAGCGAATGCGATTGGTCCAGGAGGGGCTTACCTACATGCAAATGAGGCAGCGCAGCCCTGCTGCCTCCGATCCAGAGCGTGAGGAGGAGGACCAGGAAAACACTCATGATCCCCGAGCTCCAGAAAAAACACCTCCAACTCCTTTCAATGTTAAAACTCCACAATTAAACAGGCTGGGGTGGGGGTAAAAAAAAAAAAAAAAAAAAAAAAAAAAAAAAAACAGCAGACAAAAGAAAGCTTTCGCAATTTGAACACACCAGTCGTGCAGAAAGCAATCACGGAATACAAGCGGACAGAGGCGATTCCAGTCAACCCCTTCAGTTCTGGTATGAGGCGAGAATGAGTAGCGCAGAGGACAGCGGGAGCAAGTGCTCGTCGGGCCCGATCTCCAGCTTCACCATCCAGTCCATCCTAGGCACCGCTTCCGATGAACCGCGCTCGGGGACCAAGGAGCTCTCCAAGGGGCCGCAGCCCGCCCAGGCGCGCAGGCGCTCGCTGTCCGTGTCCTCCGAGGAGGAGTGCAGCGGCGGGGAGGACTCCGCGGACTGCTTCTGCTCCGACACGGGTCACGGCGAGCCGTGCACGCAGCACCGGAGCCACAGCTTTTCCTGTCTAGGTGAGAAACTATTACCATTTTTACAGTGCAAATGAACGCTGCACGATGCCGTTACCTTTTAAAACCCTTTTATATATAAATGCATATGTATATAAAAGGCCTAGTTTATTTTTTATTTTTTTTACAATTTCTTTTTTGTAATCCATGTCACGTTCAATTTCCTTATGTTTGTAACTGTGGCCGTGGCAGGCAGCTCATCCACTTCCACTTGTTCCCTGTGTGCAGACTATCATCGCAGTCTGGGAGCAGAGGGGTCAGATAATTAACTCTCTGTGTTACCTCTCATTTCAAATTTAATTGAGCCTGCTAATTGTTGAAACGCCTTTCCAAAAAGGCTGGACTGCACGTCGCCAATTGAGCGTTAAATCGAGCAGAATTGAATTAATAGCTCACCGTGGCCACGCCGGCCGCACTCTCCGAGGGGAGTTTGTTTTTAAAAGTCACGTGTTGATTTAATAAGTCAAGTTTCACTTCTGATCAGATGTTTAGATTGATTATTACAATTATTGCTCCACGTGTCTGTTTAAAAAAAAAAAGCATCCATAAAAAAAGCGGAGTGGGACTGTGACACCCCCATCTACCCCCTCGTGCTGCATTCAGGTCCCGCTAAAGGACTCCTGTCCGGAAACGAGGGGCTCGCGCGGCGGCCGCACCTGTCCCAGCCCCTGCTGCAGGACTACAAGGAGGAGCAGGAGAGGCCGTGCCATCAGATGTCCCCCATGTCCGAGGAGCGACAGACGGACGGCGCGGACAAGCAGGGCAACTCGGCCAAGAAGAAGACGCGCACGGTTTTTTCCCGGAGTCAGGTGTACCAGCTGGAGTCCACCTTCGACATGAAGCGCTACCTGAGCAGCTCGGAGCGGGCCTGCTTAGCCTCCAGCCTGCAGCTGACCGAGACTCAGGTCAAGACGTGGTTTCAGAACAGGCGGAACAAATGGAAACGGCAGCTGTCCGCTGAACTGGAGGCTGCCAACATGGCCCACGCCTCCGCGCAGACATTAGTGGGGATGCCGCTGGTTTTCCGAGACAACAACTTGCTGCGCGTGCCGGTCCCCCGGTCCATCGCCTTCCCGACGCCCCTGTATTACCCCGGGAGCAACCTGCCAGCGTTACCTTTATACAACTTGTACAACAAAATCGAGTACTGATATATACTGATCTGTATGTTCAAAACGGGAGTCCACATAAAAATGATTGAAAAAAAAAACATTACAAGAACAATACCACAATCTTATAAGTGTCTCCACATAACCCCTGTATATTATTGTATTACTTTATTTGTTGGAAAAAAAATATTATGCAGCAACAGTCTCATAAGAAAGCAGTCAAACTTCTCTATATGTATGAAATACACCATGTGTATAATTAATAGTAAATTTGTACTTTTGTTTTATTTCATTTTATTCTTTTGACTGATAAAACACTGGATTTAAACCTTAATATCAGAAAAAAAAACTGGGATTAAAAAGATCGTCTATAACTCTTTTTATTCTTACATGGTTGGGAAAAATATTACAAATCAGTTATCTTATATTACCAGAGTACATGAAAGACATTCTTCAATATGAGGAAAATCTGTTTCTATTGTAATTTAAACGCCAATTAACAACGTTCAATAAATTTTTCTATTTCAGTGACATCTGGGCTTTGTTGTTGTTTTTAAAGGAAATTTGTGCATTTGAAAAAATATAATTTTTCCACACAGAGAAATAATCTCTCAGCAAACAATGTCATTTTAGTATGTTAAAAAATGCAAATGTACTTATGCGTTAAAGGTTGTCAGTGCAGTGGTATACTTATTGTTGTGCAGTTGCTATCTGGACAACAGTATTTAAGAAATAGTGTTTTAAACTGAGAACATCTGTACACTTTCATTGTGACTAAAATGAGGGAAAAGAATCATGAAGTTGATTAACAAAACATCACACTGCTTTCAGGGAATTTCTGTTGGATTCCACAGTACAAAGGTGCATTTAGACACCAACTTCTGTGGAATGAAAACACATTTCTAACGTGTTGTAAAATCTAATGCCATTATTCTGCTGTATGGCTATTATCATAGATACGAGCCGTTTCATTCCTGAGCCTACAAGTGGAATAAAATATCAAGCTTTGGTGTTAACTGCTGGTGCTTTCTGTTCAAATTATAAATAAGTGACTACAGAACTCTGCTGTGCAGGATGAAATCTTTACAGGTTTATAAAACTTACATAAAGTATATTTCAGGCTGAAAATGAGATGCACACTATCGCTGGCCAATCATGCCTCTGGGTGGGATCTTCTCTCATTTGAAGTCTGCCTCCTCCAGAGCATCAGGACTTGTAAGGGGAAACTTAAGACAGAGACATATTGTAAAAGTTCAAGACTCTGGCTGTCACTGAGATGCGCTCCCATTCTCCATCTGTGTAACTGATTACTGGATCAAGCACACTGTGAGTTCTCAACAGTTTGTCTTCATACTTGAGAGGCAAGGTTGCGAGGTTAGGTTTTCAAAAGTCCCAGAACAACAAATCATCAAGGATTCTTTACAAAAATCAGTTCATGCAAATATAAAACACACACGTAAATGTAATCACACAAAGTCGGATAATGCTAGGTACACACACTCGGGTATCTTCTGGTTGATGGGAGGCGATAAAACTGTGTCGTTTGCCAGCTTTCTTGGGTGTCACATCATGTACAAGGGAGCCCCACTTCACCCATCCCACCAATCTCTCAGTGTGTGCTAATGGCTACATTACCTAGCAGAATCATGACTAGCCGTGCTCTGCTGCCTCGGAGATTATGCCTGACCCAATTTCTGTAACAGCCGCCCTGTGTTTCTGGGAAAATGGATAGCGTTAGACAACAGCAGTGATTTATGGGTAACTCAAGCTACAGCGAACAGGTGAGGTGCAGGAGGATGAATTTGTGACAGATAGGAGAGAAGGAGAGAAGAGAGACAGAAAAGGGACGAGGGACAGTAATGCTTATGAAAAGGAGCGATAGTTTTGGTTGAATGAAGCTGTTTATTAGTTCCAAGTGGTCATTATGTCGTCATGTGTGACGGCAGTGCAAGGCTTTTTTTGGAAGGATGTTTGCGGCCCACTGACTTGTGAGAAATCTGCATGACCTGTCTACTGACAATTTTTGATTTACAAGACAGGGAGAGGGAGAGAGATGTGCGGTGATGCCACTGGAAGCAAAAACATAAGAACCAGGGATTAGGAGTAAAAGAGAGGAATAGGTGGGAAGCAGAGGAAGGCGTTCGTTGTAACTATGTATCACCACAATGGCAGGCGTGAATTACAAATTTTAATAGCAAGGCAATGAAAATGATTTGAAGTGGTTTAAACTGCAAAGAGACAGCGACTGGCATGGTGATGAAGATTTGTTGAGATGATATGTTGTGCCTTAGGATTCATCAAACCTGCCTGGTAAGGTGAAAAGCAAGTGTAATTCACTCTGTGGGATAATTTATGACGGGGGTAATGGAAACTGTGGGCTACACACACTGCAGGGAGGGAGAGGTAAAGATGGAGTGCACTGGGCAAATTGATTCTCAGGATAGTTCTTAGAGCATATTTACAGGATCATTATGAATTACAAAAAAACCTCCAGATATCACCTCTTTTACATCTTGAGATAAAATGATGTAGATCAAAACTAACTTGATCAAGACTCCATTAGATTTAAACAGGCTACAACAACATTATCTATCCTTTAATGGCCTCCTCTACAATCTACGGATCTCCTTCTTTTTCTTTTTTTTTTTACATATTCTAACCTTTCATCATTTATTTGGGTAAGGGCTATTCAACTAGGTCCCAACATATTTAGAGCCATTTGATTTAAAGAGGCATGTGTGGCTCTCAGTCTGAGTGGAAGGATATGTAGTCTAACACCACAAGCAGATGCAGAACCTCGGGTCTGCCTCAAGACAAGAGTTTTAAAAGCAATCGCAATGCATTAAGCCAGACAACTCTCAAGACCTGTTTGCTCCCTAAATGAATTTGAGGGGACCGTAACAAGGTTTTTGAGGCAGGCCCTGTCATCCGCTGGCTTTAACCAGCTTCTGTATTTATGGGTTAATGGTTAAAAAGGAGAGCTTGGAGCAGAAGCGATTTTTCATGATTCTGTTTTATATCAACTGGAAATGAAGGAGCTGAAGGGAAATTGTGTTTGTCCCCCCACCACACCACTCCTTCCTGAAGCCTTCCCCCTTAACAGTAGAGGAATATCTTACCAGGCAAAGGGGTTATGGTAAATGCAACATGTGAGCCTGCGTGTCACACAAATTATGGGAAAATCATACAAACAGATTTGTATTACCGAGAAATACCTGGAGCGGCCAAAAGCATTAATGAGAAAAAAAACGCAAAAAGGTTTGATCAAGTTTTTTGTTTGTTTTTTTGTTTAAGTTTTCCCTGGTTTTGCAGTGTTATTTTAGCTACATTTGTTCAGAGGCCTTAGAGAGAGCAGAATAAAAAAAAACAACTAAAAACTTGCATTGCATTCTTTGCTAAACATAATGGATAACACCGTCAGCCAGAGGCTTCTTCACCTCCACTGTTATAAGGGCCAACACCCGCGGTAATTCCCGTGAAAGACAATGAACTTTTCATGACTGTTTGTTCCGTCTATAATTTCACACGTTTCTAATCTACATCACAACAATAAAACAGCCTTTTTGGGATGAGAAACTATTACTGAACTGTCATGGAAATTCGACTAGAACTAAAGGCCTCACAGAAGTAGTGCAGTGACATGAACAGCAGCATAAACCTTTTAGTCTCAAAAGTTAAACTCCCCAGAACAATATTTAACCAAAAAATGTGGATTAAGCCTTCAATGGTGAATTGCATTATGCTAAATTACTGACTATTTCTTGAACTCTCTGTTTTGAAGTGCCACTCGCAGTACAGTATGCATCAAACTATTATAGACGGCAGTGTGCGTAGAAAATTCAGCTATTACTCTAGAGATAAGTCCATTAGCATTACCTTTGACACAATAATGGATGTTAGATACAATTTTCTGCTCTCCATTTTGTATTTGTAAGGATAATAGGGGGATTATCTTGAAGGCCTTATGCTACACACTCAAGCGTGAGACCACCGAGACTGAGAGCTCTGCAACAGTTGTGTTTGCATCCTCCCCTCTCATTCTCAGCCCTTCCCCTTGCTCCAAGACCCTCTCAGAGAGAGGCAGGGAAGATAAAGCATGTCATTATTCTATTAAAGACCTACAATTTTTGTAATGGGACTTGCAGTGGTCGGCAGAAGTGCAGGCAGCTTCTTCAATATCCTGGACATTATTTGCTCGTTTAGTTAAATGATGTTTCTAATTCCCTCATAATTACTTGTAATGAGGCTGTCTCCCTCGTTTTGATGCGGCTACATCTTAATACAGCATGGCATTCTTTTTTAGGGATAATTACCTCTCATGAGGCCGGGGAGCAAGCCTGGGGTTTGCTGTGTGCTGCACACGTGGCAAATTGGCTTGTTTCCTGCCATCTTGTCTTCCTGCAAATTGGTAAATTAAGTTTCTCGGCTGGAGCATTAGAACTGTTAAGTTTGCTTTCTCGGCTGCCTCAAATGATTGGCTTCACTGACGGAAAGATGTTTTGTATATAATGTGTTTTCTCTCATTACCTTTGAAGACTTTGTATTTAGAAAGTATAGTTACAGGTTAGGGGATTCAAACAGCATTAGGAATGTGATTTTACCTAATCGTGTTCTTCACATGAAATGGACAAAATAAACTATGAAGTAAAATACTCATGCCGTATTTTAAATAGTTAAACTCAGAAGCAGAAGGCGGAAATGTCTGTGTGAACATTATCATGGTATCATAAATAGGTCTGGATACTGTATGGTTACAATCAAACACAATGGTTGGCATTCAAACACATCTCCACTCTTTTCGCCATGAGCTTTTTGACATGAGAAAATGCGCTTATATATTAGGAGAAATAAAACAATATGCAATCAATCTGTGCTAAATCATGGAGATGTAAAAATGTAGTGCTCTGGCCTGTGACGGACTGCGTCTTTCCTCAATTAGCAGACCCCCTCTGTGTTGTCCCTCCGAAGTGATCTAGCTGCCGTTCTCCAACCACAGCCATTGCAGGGTTGGCCGAGGGGTTTTTATTTCTAAGTGCTGATGTGTCGCAGACAGTTTGGCTCTACAAGGGCCTGTTACACGCCGATTAAAGAGAGGGAAGGGAGTGCTCCCGCAGGGCGGCCTCGTACATTTACCCCGACCACAAAAAGGTCTAACGTTTACGCCCCGGTGCTGACATGACCTTCAAACGAGGTCCCGCTGCTGCCCGGGTGGATACTGGAACTGTCTGGAGGAGACCTGCAGTGGACTAAACCGACAGACAGGAAGAGGTCATATCGTTTTTTATCAGGAACGACCTGCTATATCCTGAGAAGTAAGAAGATATGGTCCTCAATGGAAAATATAGATATTTTTGCACTTATGGGATTGTGCATTTCGGAAAAGGTTTTCGGTTTTGTCAGATTTATTGTTATGTTTGGAAAAGCATGTGACTTCACTGAGAAAACTGGCAATAAAAAAAAAAGCCCCTAAATAATTCAAATCCAAATCCAGCCATCAATCACAATCCCTGATTTTTTTGTCTTTATTTGTGGGAGTACAAACAGATTCTCAAGTGATTCTTTTGTCTTTTCAGGGTTAGTGTTCTGTTTGTTGTGAGATTTGATATAGAGGTCTTCTTAATACAGAGAGTAGGGATCTCTTTGTAAAGACCAAGTGGTGTCTTTCAGCTGCGGGGGTCTGGTGTATAGAGAGATGATCTGTCACTTCAGTCTGAGACTGACTGCTGACCACATAGCCTGCAGCGCAGCAGCGGGGAACACAATGAGAGCAGCACACTATCACCTGACAGCTAATTAGGGATCACTCCCCTGGAAGGGAACACATTGTCTTAGAGGGAATCAGAGGAAAAGCAAGAGGTCAGTGAAATCCGTGTGAAGTGTCATTCAAAGCCACAAGCCACCTGAAAATTCTGAACCCAAATCCTTGAAGATTGTGCTTTGGCACAGAATCGCAACTGCGATAGCATTAAAAAAAAACAACTGACTCCGCATTTCTGTCCAATCCAAACAAAACAAACATAAAAACTCACACCTCAATATTAATAGTCCTTTCTGGCATATTCCGCTTCAGCAGTGTCAGCTGTAAACAATTCTGCCTGCCATTGTGTCCATATTTGTGACACATATACTGTGTGTACGTATGCACATCCAGGGGTGTGAGTGTGGTTTATACAAGGGGCCAGGGATTTCTTTGAAAACACATTTGTAACCATTAGTTGAGTGTAAGGTTTCATGTGCAGAGTGCATCCTCTGGACCGGTGTCAGAGTTTCTGTTGGGCTCTGCGGCTGCCTCTTCAAGAGGGACAGTGCTGAGGGGAGGAGGATGAAGGCGGTGGTTGGGCGAGGAGGAGGGGAGAGCACTGGAGCCTAGGCGTCCCACCAACAATGCATCACGGCAGGCAGAGTGTAACCCGAGCCCCCCCTCTGGCCCTGGTGTGGGCTGCCACAGCGCACTCCCTCTCGGCCTTGTTTGCACCCCCTAGATGCTTTTAAAGAGATTTGGTCAGAGAGAAAACAGTTCTTCAAAAGAACTGTCGTCACATTAGAAAGGAATTAGACAGGCCTGAGGCCAAGGATTCCCCGTCCTGACTAATGCTGGAACCCTCAACAATCCGTCTTGGCGCTGGGCGGCCGGCGAGGCACACTCTCAGTGTTTAGAGGGGCAGATGTATTTTGGTAGAGAAGATTCCCATGGTCCTGCAGGTGGACAAACCTCACAGAGGTCATCGGGAAAGGTTACGGGCTAATCCATCTAAATCACAGTCACTAGACAGATTTGAAAATGTTCCAGTTACAAGAAAACACAAAGAGAAGTTGAGGAACTGTAAAGGATATATTAATCATACATCCAACTGCACAATTCTGGGAAACAATTACATAGTATAAATTCTTTTTTCAATTTCCTTGATCACCATGCATTCTTTCAGAGGTTGGTGTTCAAAGGTCCTTACAGAAACATGGGCTTTATCATTTTTCAAGTCAACGCTGGAAAATCATTTCAGAGTTTGGCCACCTGTTCTGTGAGGGCTGCAGGGCCCACTGGCTACCACCTTTCCTCTCACTATTTGATGAACTAATCTGATAGTGATGGAAAAGATGGAAGGAAGGAGGGGCAGAAACTTACAAACCACATGCTGCAGGGTGGGACACGACACCACCTCTTTTCCAGTGTCTCTAATGGTTAAAAAAGAAAAAAGCTTCAGGACAATCAGAGTAACACACAGCGTGAGGCAGGGGGGGAAAGATGAAAGAGAAAAGAAGACAGCACAACCCCCCCCCCACACACACACACAGATTTAAACTTTGTTCAAATTTAAACTGAAAGATAATTCTTATTTCAGCTGAGTTTTTAAGTGACACACAAATACCTGAGGACACAACAACAATTAGCTTAAATGCTCTGTGAGCTAATGAGGTAACAACGAGGGGTGTGAAGTAAAACTTACACTTGTTAAACTAGCAGGTTCCAAAAAATGGCACAGAGCAATTGGCCAATTAGGAAGTGGCCTCTCATGACAAACTCATTTGCAAAGGGAAGGCTTAACCCTCGGGGTTAGAAGGTCTGGATCAAAGGGTGTCCCCTTTGGGACCGCACAGAGATCCTCAGAGAAACGCTGATCCCAGGCTTTTGTAAAGGAATCTTCTAATTACAATAAATCTCCTCTGCAAGGTAAAGACAGGAGTGCTTGGTACAGTGGCTATATGATAGCTGTGTCTGCAGGGCCTGCAGGTAGACTATAGATGTCTGGATAGAAGACTGATAGGAGATAGTGGTTGCCAATAGGGTTGTGGCCTCTCATTTGCCCAGGTCAGAACCCCAGAGTGGGATCACAGGCTCTACTGCGAAGACTGACCAGCACCTCTGGCCCATCATAGCCTCTGGTGTGTAACTGGGTCTTTGACCTTGCCCATAGATTAGTATCAGTATCACTGCCAGTACTGGACTCCTATTCTTAGTCCCTTTTCTTTTATTGTCTTGTTTTTTCATGAGGGCATGTCAAGCTTGGGTTCCTCTCAAAAGAGAACCCTCTAGGGTTTGGGGCGCTTAATCCTCCAGCATGAACATTTCTCATCTGTATAATGCTGAACTCTGATCTATTGATGATAATGTAATGATTTAGGTGTTTAAAAAATATTTTTTGTCGTATCAAATTAATGTGGCATTAATGTCTATGAATTTTTCAAAGCGTTTTCTTCAAGACGCTCCCGTACACATGGTATTTTGAATGCTCTTCATGTACATTTATAATCTAATTACAACCTGAAAAACTTGGAAACTATTTTACTTTAACAGGGCCCATAGCAGGAGCTTAAACAAGAATAAGCTAATAATATCTGACCAGACAAGCAGTTGAACCTGATATATGAGGACTTCTGATACATAAAGACTTCTGCTGAGACTGAATTAGACTTCGCATCTTTATATGAACTTCCCTGCATGATAGATCTCGCTTGCACAGCAACCATTCGGTTATCCGTTGTTTCCTTTTCAAATAAAGCAGCATCGCTTTCTGCGCTTCTCAGCAAATTGCAACAGTTGGCCTAGCGGGAAATAAAGGAAAAGGAGGGGAGAGTAGCAGGTTGTTCTTCCTGCAATTAGCATTCATGGTTAGCTAAGCAGAACTAATGCAACGAATCTTTGAGTCTCAAATTACCTGTCGTCCTCTGCTGGAGTACCTGCAGGCCAGATTCAACTGTGGCGAGACGACAAACCCCCATATACCCATTACAAGCCTTTTATTATTAGCTGTGTTATTGGTAATTCCTTTTGAACGCCCATGACAAAAAAAGTATGCATAGGCTGACCAGCTGTGAAAAAATAACAGGATACTGCTGGGCGTGGGTGATGTGCTAGTGATACTGTAATGCTGAAAACAAACACAGTGAGAATTACACTCGCTGTGCGGTGGCAGTTCTGACGGAAGACATCAAAACACTACTTCCAGCGCCACATTTTGATCTGACCTGTTTAAAGTGATGGGCTCAACATGACAACACTTTGTGTTTCCTCATGTCAACACAAAAGGCGTCTGCTCCTAAACTTATTTCCTCAACTGCGTCCATCCTGTTCCCATACTCATTTAGCCTCACATTTTCAACCATTTAGCTGCTGTTCTCATTTAATTTCAAGAATAACTTTAGCACGCGTTTCCCAAGCATCTAGGTCGAGAATACATGATGTCATAACTTCCTTTTTAACTGGGGCATGATCAGGATATGGGCTCTCTGTGTAACCACTATAGGATATGATCTCATGAGTATTAAGTGACACAACAAAATGGTCATGTTAAAAAAGAAATTCACGCAGTTCCGTGACACAGGTCATTCAAAAGTTTTTTTTTCCCACATGTAACCATATTTCGTTAAAGTGAATATAAGCTAGATTTAATCAGATTTATAATGGGACAAGGAACTACTGCTCTTGTTTTCTGTATTAACAATGGACGATCAATGTCCCTGACCAGCTTTCTTCTATAAATGTCCTCAGTATGTTGATTTGCAATGTTTATCCTTGGCAAATCATTAGCAGTTATCTGAAGTGTTGTCTTATCATTTACAAACAGGTACAAGCAGCACAAGTGCTCCAAATTGATCCACTAAAGACTCCCACTGTCATGAGGCCACTGTCTAGTCGCACTGAGTCCAAGAAGAGACACTGTTCAAATCAATAAGTCTTCCTGTGTCGCTGGCTCTGCTAAAGTCCACACTTCCAGTCCCTCATCATTGAATGCCTGAGATGGTGGAACAGAAACAAGTTCAGAAACAAGTGATACTCAGAAACACAATATTGACACACTTATGATATTATTTTCAGACTTTTTGACAAATGTATTTAATGTTGCATAAGCTGCAATGCAATTCTCACATCTGTCTTCCTAAGGGACAGGAATTTGTTTGGGTAAAAAAAAAGGATTAATAGTGGTGGCAATCAATGGACAGTAATTTCTGGAAAAGGTTGCAGCACATTCTATCAAATGGTTAGAGGCAGTTTCATTTGATTAATATTGTAGTCTGTGGCTTGAAGTACATGGCTTTAGCAGTAAATTGGTAATGCTGCCGGACAGCCAGGCTCAGAAAACTGAAGCAATTTGCAGTGGAATTACTGGGAGGGGGGGTTCTTGTTGCAGCATATGGATTAAAAAAATGCGCACACTTACCTTTTATTGCTTTTTGTGGAGTGGACACAGATTTATCTGATTCACTGCTTCAACTTAAACTAAAGCCTTTCTGAAGTGTTTTATCAAAAGTTACATTTTTGACAGACATAAAAATATTCCTGAATATACTTCCAAGTCTGAATTGCCTCCGTTTTGCATCTCAATATTCCTGTTTGTGTCATTATGCCTTCTTGTTGAACCTCAGCTACTTTTCTCTACTTGATTTGTAGTCTAAGTGAAACCAACTGTAATAAAATAAAGAACTTATAGTCCCAGCTTGAACGGTACTTACTGAGTGGAATATTGAGATTGACCAAATTCCTGTTAATATGACAAAAAGGGAGAGGAAAAAAGAAAAGAGTATTTCTCCATGCCTGTAAGGGGGAGTTTAAGGTTACCAACTAATTTCCCAGCTCTTACCTGCCAGGAGAACTACATCCGGTCCCCTCCGTGTTTTCAACCGGGAACAGTACAATCTGTTATACTGTAGGGGTCATCAGCTCTTCCTCAGCCAATGATTATAAGTAATTACCCGTTTTTCTCTCCCTCCCTCCTTCCCTCCATCCATCCATCCACCCCTACCTCCTCCTTTCCCTTCCCCTTTCTCCCTTGAGCTATTACCCTAACTGGCTGTTGTGGAGCAAAGAGGAGGTGTGTGGAGAACAAGGCAGGCTTTTATGGACTCCCCACCAGCGCCACTCCACACCGCTCCATTTTGAAATTATCAGGTCCCCTTGCTTTTGAAGTCTCTGTAAGCACACCCTCCTATTTACGAGATGGCTACGTACTTAAAGGTCACAGATTGATCAAGAGGTCCTAAAGATGGCCTTTTCACTGAAAGCACCGCAATACTCTGGCTTCCACAGGCCACATCAGTGGGGGGAAGCAAAATAAAACGCATCACTCCTCCAAAGTCAGGCATATTCAGACTTTAATGTACAATTTCATTTACCCTGGAAAATGCTTCAATTGAGTATGGAATTCAAAATGAGCAAAGCAATTTATCAGTGCTTTTTTGTCCATTTCAGCCGGCTCAGGCATACGAATATTTTACTCACTGATTATCCACAGGTCATTTTGTAAATGTGTCAGACTCCAGGCTTGCTTGAGCATGAGACCTTAAATCTATTGTTTAGTCCATTTTAGAAAATACATTTGACACACTCACTGAAAACCGCGGCAGGGTCCATGTGGGAAATAATGATCTTGGCTGCTGTGCTGACAGTGCTGAGTCCAATGGGCAATCAGAGAGATATCTAATAAACCTGAAATGATCAGAGTACATCTTTTGTTACATGTATGCATTAACTAAAAGGATTTCTTATTCACTTTATGGTTGAAATAATGTGGTACGATATCAGATAGTCAAAAAATGTTGCCGCATCTTCCTTTGTTTCTCATTTACAAGATGGTTTTGTGGAATTGTTAAAAAACATAGGAGGAAACAACAACGATGCTGTTTATAAATTTGAACTTATTATTGTTTATTATTTGAATAGCTGTCAATAACCTGACAGCTATTCTTCCTGGTGTCCTTTTTTAAAGTGCCCCAAAACTGTGAGTTTTCGGGTTTTGAATATAAGGTAACTGTTGCACATTAAGTTTTTTATTTGACTGTAACATAAAGCAAAATCCCTCTTTAGCTGGGTGATTGTTCCAAAAGCATAGCAAAGGATCCCTTAAAAGCTCAACTGTTGAAGAAAGACATTTACTAAATTGCTGAATATTCAAATCTATTAAATCTGATAATACTAATCAAATAATTGTTTTGATGGGAACTTCATCTTGGTTTTCAGCAGATTTATGGAAGTGGATTCCCTTGCCAATAACTGATTGAACAGATCTCATTAAAGTGTAGAGCACTTATTAAGAACAAAGTGAGTGCACAGCTGCAGAAAGCAGATCCAGCTGCAAACAGCTGGACAAATCATAAATTGTGTGCCCTTAAATGAAAAATCAATAAGTCGTTCTTCCAATGGGTTCTCCCAATCTCACAAGATGCATTCATTGACTTAATTTATCATATTGATAGATATGCAGGGGCAAAGAAAAAGCTCCAGGTCTACTAGAATTACGTTTGTATGATGGTTGCTATGGTATTGTGCAGAATAAATTATTGTCGTTATAATAAATACCTGATGTTAAAAATCAATGCACAGTGCTTTGTGCAACCAATATCATATCAAGCCATCCTTAGGACCTTGGACTATGACAGAGACCTTACCTTTGACACCAGAGTCAAGATAATAAGCATTGGTAAGAACATAGCGTCTGCCTATAGCTCAGACCCTTTTCCATGCCTTCTTCCGTTTCATCAGAATTGATCATTATGTATACATTTCACAGATTTACACCATCTTCTTAACTCTATGAGCAGTTGCTAGGTTTCTATGACTTTGAAAAACTAATTAAAGTTAAAGCTCAATGTTTGATAATGTCCAGGGAAGATATTATACATGTCATATTCAGCATAATTTGTTGTTACATTTAGAGACATTTTCTTTTTTAAATAAATGTAGCTAGACATTGCTTTCCATAATTTACGTTAATAAAGGTTTGACCGATCTGTGTAGAGAGAAAAAAGTCTGATTCAACTTGAAATTTGTTAAACTTATTTTATTCCTTGTATCTAAGTGTTTGTCTTGGACAAACTTACTCCGAATGCCAATGTGACAACATAAAAAGAAAGTTTTAAGCCTTGTTCATCTTAAGCTTTTGAATGAAACTTTATTAGTTGTTATATTGACTCAACTTTATTTAACAACCAGCTTGTATGCAGCACAGTGAGGTTGACTCTACTTTTGAAGATATTCACATTCACTGGCCAACTTGTAGCAGCGTAGACTTTGAAATTTTACAGACTGTGTCATGCTCTGATATCATGATGCATGTCATATCTGACAACAGTATAACAAAAGGGGCCAGACCACTAGGACTAATGAAACTGTTTTGAGAGGGGAGAGCAGAGAGATGGATGTTGTTTTCTACAACATTAACCTTGCAAATGGCTGCCAGAGAGCAGCAATACCTCATGCCACACGTACATTCCTGCTGTCATCACTGGCAACTTCCTGATGGTTGACATTAACACCAAGCAAAAAATTGCAAACCATTAAAAATACCTGTACTCATACAGAGAGCTAAAATAAAGTAATATGTTTCAGAGTATATGAAAATCTTATTAGCCT
This sequence comes from Menidia menidia, assembly GCA_907169785.1. Lineage (NCBI taxonomy): Eukaryota > Metazoa > Chordata > Actinopteri > Atheriniformes > Atherinopsidae > Menidia > Menidia menidia. The sequence goes on from CAJRST010039999.1 coordinate 7,025,813, forward strand.
CACAACAGCGCTCATGGCAAAACACTGGGTGATTTGAAAAGTGTCTCCTGCTGTCTGCTGTGGGGATGACAGATGAGGTGAGGACAATGTAAAGGGATTGGTGTGGAGGGGAAATGGGGTTGGGGTGTTTTGAGTGGCTGCATAGGAACAGGCCCCGAGTTAAAGCCCTTCAAAATGAGTAATCTTACATAATAATATCCTCATGCGTCTTGATAAGAGTAAACGCCGAACAAGCCGACAGCATCTGTCTGCATGGTCTATGAAAACTCACTAACAGTGTTATGGATCCTGAAGGCAGCTATATCCATGGTAAATATGCTCTGTGAACCTCTAATTTGGAAGCTATATCTTCTTTAACGACACCATTACTGGTGGCTATCACCATAAATGCATCCACAGCAACAGTCTTCACAAAATTCATGATGTGAAACAACATCAAGATGGCTCCCATATCAGAGTGCGGCTATGCGGTTACACATACTAACAGCCTACAAATCCACACAACAAATGGCATTAAATGGTCTCTACTGACTGAATTAGCGGTCTGGTATTGTTTTAACTGGGAAGTAATTAACTGACTTGGTCAATAGGTGGAATGGAGCGCCAGTCTGTGAAGTGTTTATGGTTCCCAAGAGTCATGGCCGAGGTGAGAGGGCACAACAGAGCACATCTATTCAAACCCAATGACCTGACAGATGGTAAACTAAAAGCTCATGCTCATATCAATTATTGATGATATAAAAAGAGACTTTTCTCTGAAAAATACTGCTGTCTCCCAAAACCGCACTGCACAGTTTGACTGTGTAGATTTGTGCCCGTGTGTGTTTGACTGCGTTTGTGTATACTAATGTTTGTCTGAGAGTAGATATTTGAATGTGCTCATCTCTGTGGGTGTGTGTTAATCAGATATGCTGAATGTGCTCCCTTTTTATTTTTTAACATGCTTTATGGAAAGGCGCTGCGAATCGGTAAATGGCTTCCTTTGCTAATCATCTCTGCTGTAGCGAGGGAAAAAGGGAGAGATAAATGTTTGAGTGGAGAGGTTGAGGGCGTCTCTTTCAGACCTGCCCCTGCTGTCAGTGAATAAAAGCCTGAAAAGGAGCCACAACGACATGCTAGAAGTGAGTCCAACCGGGCTTTGAAAATGCTGCCTCTTCTCCAGGCCTTGGTGCTAATGCATCTGACTCAAAGGCTGTAAGCCAGCCAGAGACACAAAAAGGCGGGAAGAAAGGAAAAGAGAGAAAAGGGTTGAGAGACAGGGAACTGGTGCTACAGGGGACAAAGGGCTCCAAGGTGTGCACTCGGTATTCAGTAATTGGTAAAAGAAGCTTCATTTCTTACAGTGATTTCCTGTCTTTTTACTGTCTCTGACAACCCTGATGCTTTTAATAGGGGTATGAGTATGGGCTATTCTCTGTGCCCACACCCCCCCTCCCCCTTCCCATCGAGCCCCTCGAACACCAACCTGTCTGGCTGCTCAGCACTCTGCTTGTCCACCCCTCTCGTCTCCTTCTCTCCTCACAAAATGGGAAAAGAAAAAAGCATTAACCATATTCTTTCTCTCATTCTCTCCCTTTGAATACCTCAAACCCCCTTAGCTTTAATCATTTCTGGATCAGGCTCAGTCTAAATAAGCCAAGCCATTTTCTGCACTCAATTACTCCCTTAACAGCATCAAAAAGAGAAAGGATTCAGGTACAGTGAGGAAAGAAAGAGGGTGAGAGGGAGAAAATTGTGAGGCATCTTCATCCGCCAAAATGCTTTGAATGCCTCGAAAGGCTTTCTTTTTTAATGAAAAACCAGTAATAAGAGATGGTTCTGACTATAACAAAATGTTTACTGTCTGTTCGCTAGCTGTGAGCTCTTCACTCTCCCCAGATAAATTGTTGAAGAGAGAGACGAGGAATAAAGGCTTGAAGAAATGGGCCTCCAAATTACTACATTTCCACTGAACCCTACTTTCATTACCAAGGAAAATATATCAGAAGGTACTTCACTCCGAAAGGTATTTTAATAATACATTACTTTTCTCATAACTACTCTTAACCTTTAGATACAATACATTTCAGATGAATGTAGCTGTCATGCCTTGGTGTTCAGATAATGAGACATCCAACTCTTATTTACTGTTCTCTCCCTGAGCAGGAGATTTCCCACATTAAACCTTGTGTCTGGCACCATCTTCTATCTATCTATCTATCTATCTATCTATCTATCTATCTATCTATCT
>CAJRST010039999.1:7028052-7119037 GCA_907169785.1 Menidia menidia
TCTATCTATCTATCTATCTATCTATCTATCTATCTATCTATCTATCTGCATATTTCATGAATTATATGCAGGAAGCGCATCTAAATAGGTTCCTTTTTCCGTGAAGCAGCACTCAATCTATAAGCATGGGCTTCAGGCTTAAACACACTGCCCTGTTTTTCCTCATTGCCCAAATTGCCCACATTGTTCTAAATGCCCGCCAGTAGATACAAATCAAGTATGAAATGTGTGAACACCAACAGAGGTCAATAAAGCATGTCTGCAGTAATATAATGTGATTGATTTTCCTCTGCCGCCCTTTCCATGCAGGGTTTTACAGCAAGCACGCTGACGATGATTACACAAAAACTGCTGATGGTTAATCATAACGGCCCAGGGTGAGCACTTTACTTTGGTGCTCCCACCTTCTCATACCCTGCGCTCATTTCCGCTCTTAGCCAGCTGATGGCCAGTGAGGTCAACATGACATGCACGCATCCCAGAATGCCATCCGTGCTGGCTAGAGCGGAGGCTGCTGTTTGGATGCCCCACCAAGAGCCTCTACTGGTGCTGGCAGTTTTTCTCCATGCCCTGTCATTATATCATTGGTGCAACAGTGGCGGCCGGGGTCGAACACTGAGTGTGGGGTGGGCACTTTTCTAGGGTCCTCAACAGAAAAATAATATCTTTGCCCGCCAGAGGAATACAAACAGTAAACAGAGAAAGTAAACAGGTAGATGTGAACCTTTTGTACTGCAATCAATACTCCAGTTGGGAAGAAACAATTTCATGAAGTGTCAACATTTTCTGTTTGAGCATACTTTTAATCCTGTACACAGTGGGATCTACAAACTACATCCTTGTCAGACTATTACAGTGTCATCAGCAAAGCTGTCTATCTCCTGTTTTATTTATTGTTGTACACTTATATGAAATAATCTTCAGCTTGAGCCAGGAAGCAGCATGATTGTTGCTAATAAAGCCATGAGGATCACATCTATTCTTTACTGAATCAAAGCATATTACAAAAACACAAGGGACAGGTAAAGTCTTGCTCTGACATATTACTTTTGGCACTAAGGTGGACAAAGGGAAGTTATAAATTTGGGCTTTAAAAAGAAGGCTTTAGAAGTGGATTCAGAATGCGTCTTTTGAAAACATTCTCAAAATTATAGCTCTCATCTTGCTTAGATGATCATTTACTGCACGCGAACAAAGCTGCTAGGGTGTTAATTAAATCTAGATGCCTTTTAATGCATTTAAACACCCACTTTATTTTCTCCACTTTTCATCTTTCCACAAGGTGTTTCAACAGTCTCTTATTATGCTCTTTTAAGAAGAAAATCCAGGCCAAATGAATGTTCACAGAGGAGAATAGAAGCTTTGACTCTTAATGGGCATGTTACCGCGGCAAAGTCGCTAATGGACGACGCTAATTATCACAAGCTCAGAAGGCCTCACAAAGGGAGTGGATCAATATATGGCACAGTGTGCTTCATTCATTTATAGATATTGGATGATGACATTCACTTGAAACATGGCACAAGACAAGAGTCCATTGTATGACTGGGATGGTGGTGGTGACTGGGAAGGTGAGGACTTGGAGAGTTCTACTCTTTTATTTCCAGTGCGTTCATGTTCTCATAAAGGCAGACAACAGGTGAGAGGAACAGCAAAGTGTGTCGTTACACAAAGGAAGACAAGGAAGCCTTGGACTAAATGAATCTGTTCATGGAGAAAAAGGAAGCAAGTTGTCTACATGGGGCTGTGATCAAAGGAAAGGAGCGACATTTTTCAAAAGCAACAGAATAATCAAATGTATGATGGAATCAGCGGGTTATGCGTCAGAAAGATGAAATGTGTCAGGAAGATAACTTATAACTTAAATAGTTTAGAATTTAGGAAAAACAGAATGTCATGTTGCACTGCCATAGGAAATGTCTATTCACTAATTAATTATTGTAATTGAATTTACTTCATATCTCAGTGCAGGCCAGAGAAAAAGCATGGCCCATCAGCATAAAGGATGTGTACACACAAATAATATACTTACTGATCTCATGCAAACTGGTACTTAAAGAAACACTGTCCAGGAATGTAAGTCAGTTAGCAGCAAAGCAGCAAAAGAAAAATGGCAAATTGTAAGGAGATTAAAGGACCACCAGTGGAGTGTTTGCACACATCTACAACTAAAGATTATAGAGGAAGCCAGAATTGGACACAACTGTTTGGGATTATTGGAAGAGAATCATACAGTTTTTAAAGCTTCAAATAAATGTCGCAGTATGACTCGTAATGGCAAAATAGTGTTTTCCAATTGGTGCTCACCCATTTCAGATTTCCTTATTAAACAAAAAATTTTTTTCCCTGTATCATCTGGATGTTTTTCATGCTTTTTGCACAAGCATGAGGGCTGTTTTGTGTTCCAGACAGCCCTTTCTGAAGACTAACAATGTGGAGCCTTTCTGTAGGTAAGGTAAAAAGCACTAACAATAATAAGTATCATTAGAGACCATGTGCAAAGAATGGTTTTCATTGAGAAGCTCAGCTCAGCTTGTTAATCACTTACCTTTGAGTTGCACAACCACTTGACAACATTAGATTTTAGTGTTTGAAATATAGCTGTCTATCGAGAAACTGAAATTCAGCAGCACTTCCTATTCCAGACGTCAAACACATGCAATCTATAGGATTATTTTTTTACATTGACTAGATTTCAACAGAATGAAGCTTGTGGGATAACTCTCTGTCACTACAATTTGTAACGTTAGTCCTAAAGACAGATCCTTGGTCAGTGTAGCGTGGGCACTGAGCCAAAACAGACAAGTGAACATTCAAACTAAAACATCTGAACAGGTAACTAGATCTTCCACAACTTTGGGGGTAATTTGGACACGGCGTGGCACACTTTCATTGGGGCTACATTTCCTGCACCGGACCCCTCCTCCTTCCTTCTCCTCCCAGAGAGCCCCATTGATCAACTGTCTGGTGAGCCCTGTGTCTCCAGTATCACTATAATTCCAGGTGGGATTGGTTTTCCCCTGTTACCTTGTAGTTGGAAGCCCCGTTCCTGCCCCTTCCTAATTCTCTCCGCCTTAACTTCCCAACGGCAATGGACAGGAGCAGCAGACAAGGGGTCTCTTTGTCCACTATCTGAGGCAGGAAGTGGAGGAGATAGAGTTGGGAACTGAAGAAACATGACTGAAAGGCTTGAAGATGCTTCTTTTCAGTCAACAGCATTTAAATATAGGGCTAGAAAAAGCAAACATGAATGCATACCAATGTAATTCTGATAATGAAAACCCATGACAGGTGATTGGTCTATCAGTTTCCCCAAGTCAGGCTGATGTGACCCACTTGTCTCAAATTAAATACCTTGTTCATTTAATCAAGATAGGACTCCAACATTACTTTATTGAAAATTATTCTCCACCTTTATTTATCTTGGCATGGTGCTAATTGTCTTTTACACCTATATTTTTTCAGCTATAAGTGCTACAAGTATTGAATAAAGTTAAATCATGCTAATTTCAAACTGAAACACAGGTATTTTCCCATGTAGAGCCTGGTTGTCTGCCTGGTTAATATTATGAGCAATGGCATCAAACCTTTTCATCACAGAGTGTTCGACAACAACCTTCTATTCAGTTAAGTTTTCTTTGTCAACCACACAAGTAATCTTGGCTTTAAAATCAATATTATTTGGGGAAAAATTAAAAAGATTTAAAACAAAACAATCAATTAGAAATCAATAAATGATTCATGGGAGACTGAAATTTGAAGACTTCATGTAAGTTGTTCAAATGATTTGTTGATTTGACAGCAAAAATTAGAACTTTGTATAAAACATTGCCCTGTTATGTTATCTCATTCTTTTAACTGTGCAAAACCATGAAGAGTAACGACACAGGTAAGAAGAAGGGGACAAGAGGCTGATTACTATTTCCTCTTTAAGCCAGAGTGTGTGCAGAGCGCTAACAGAGCAATGACAGTCTCACAAAAACTGCACTTTCCTCTTTAATAGGAATCTGGGCTACCAATGACACAGGATATCTCTTTTCTCCAGCTGTACTCTCCTCTTTCCAAAGAATAATACCACGAAGACTTCCTCTATAAAAGGTCCTTGCACCAAGGCAATTCTTTTTCTCCTTTCATTGTCCCTGCTGGACATCACAAACAAGCAAACAAGGCTGGAGAGCTCTTCTTTGGATTTCCATATAGATGAAACGTGCGCAATGAAATAAACAAGTGCTCATTTTAACACAAGACACAATAGTCTTCGTCTTGATGCGTCAGTGTTGTTCAAAGTGCTTCATGAATTCCCTGAACAAAACACTAAATGGGATGACATTCATTATATTGTAATTCTGAGAAGGTACTAATTGATTTTGACAATGTCCGAGCACTTGAGACTTGATGGAGGTTAAAGCAACACAAGGAGAAAGACGATAACGCTCCTTTTCCCTCCTGGTTCACCGGACATTATTATACACACTCACCCGCACTTGACAATTTCCTTTAGGGTCTTTTACTTTCACATAATATATGCAACCGCTACAAAGATTGTGTGGTGGAAATTTAAAACAACGCAGATTATTTACACAATTTAGACCTGGAAAATGTTCTGACAAATCCGAGACATCTATTAAGTTAAGTTTTTTAAAACACTTTAAACCACAAATATGCATGTTATGTTCATGAGATAAAATCCTGATATTATTAATGAAAGTTAACTTCATCCATGCAAATAATAAGCCTGAAAATGTACCTTTTGTAATGTAACCCTATTTAGAGAAATTACAGCAGCTATAAGCATAAGATACAAATGCTGCTGACACTGATGACATTGTTTGCGTCTTTTCGATATTTTTTTCAAATATGCTGAGAAATTACCAGATCTTCACACTATGCATGACAACACGTGGTTCCACACTTTTTTAGAGTGTAACATATGTGCGTCTCTGAGAAGACCAATAAATATAAAAAAATCTGTGTGTATACTTCCAATACTTACACTGATACATTTTATAATCTTTTCTTTTTGTGTTTACTCTATTTTATGATAAGATGAATTGGGTGTTTAAATGATTTTCAGGTATTTGTTTGCTATTTTCTTTGCACTACACATGTCTAAATTTTAAACTGAGGTCATTTTGTACATTTTGATATTGATACTGGTTCACATTGTGAAAAAGACAGACTTAGGAATAACAAATTCGGAAAAAAGTTCATGTAAAGAAACCTTTTTAGAGTTCTGAGAGATGTAATGATCAAGGTTTGTATTTCTTTGATCTGCACAGCCCCGGTTCTTTGCCTAACCTCTCAGGACCAGGTTCTGGGCTAACAGACACCAGTATCTCTCATCTTGTGATGAAAAAGCTTGTGCGGTACACAGCTAAACAATATTTCACTCCCAGGTTCCAGGTCTTATTTGAAAAGATCGCATCGAGACATGAAAGCACTCTTTTTTCCCCCCTTGTGTTCAACCCCACTCATGTTCCCCCGAAGCGTCGATCCTCTGATGGTGGTAAATGAATTAGAGACAATCCAAGTCTTGGGTAAATGGAGTAGTGAGCTGTTAATGCTGCTCGAGTGGTTGTAACAAAGCAGTGAAGAGACATAAAATGTCGAAATCAAAAAGAAAGTACCACAGTGTCCAAGACATGTTGGATGACTGGAGATAAGCATGGACAACACATTAACAGGACACTCAGAGCTGAAGAAAGCCAAGGTGCACATTCAACCAGATCCAAACTAACTTCAGTCTCAATATGAAAAGAAAAAAGCGCTCACAACAGTCTTACAATGGTGGTCATAATTACCGAGGCAATATCTAACTAAACATCCACGGATAAATTATGCTAATGTTACAGTTGAATAACTTTTCTCCTTTCATAAGAGGTTAGTAGTTTTTAATCTCATCCAATTAGCACATTAAACACAAAGCGCTACAGAACCGAGCAGCACTGGAGCAAATGAGCCCACCAATCTAATTGGGAATTAATGAATGCTTTAAAGTGGTAGCAGCCAGTGCAATTGTAATTCAAAACAAGACTAAATTAATCACAATAATTTCCGTGGAGAAAAAGTTAGCATTAACATAATTGAAGCAGAGAGGATAAAAAGGCCATGGTAGCGTTCGGAAGCACGACTAATCAGTTATTCACCATAGAGGAAATTGTTTGTTATTTCAATTAATTATCCACCATACTTAATCACCTAAATTGCAACTGAAAACAATTATTTGTCTCTTTCTCTAGCTTTCATATCACAGAAGATGAACTGTCCAAGTTTATTCGGTGGTGGGTGGGAGAGAAGTTACTAAAATGGCTTAAGTAGGAGCAAAAAATAAATAAAGATATATATATATATATACAGTATATCTATATATAGAGATATATATATTACTCAGGCAGAAACTTGTATGCACCCAGGTTAAGCTAAACAAGTTTTACTTTTGCCCTGATTTGTTTTTCTAATTTTTCCCCCTTAACTTCATTTCACAGGAGTCAATATAATCTGCCAATGTTTTAGCTCCATACTCCCACCCCAGGAGCTTGTGTCTAAAATGCTTGAAAAAATAGAATTAACAGAGCAGTGATACTGTCTGTTCTGTTTCCTTACTCCTGCACCAGCAGCAACATTTATCCTGGACATGGGCATGATTGTAATGATGTTTGGAGGGAATGAATCTGTTGCTTTCAGAGCATCTGTTGCCAATGCAGGCGCAATGGCATTGGCAGCAAAAAGCCATGGAACATTAACTGCTCCCAACAGAACTTCCAGATGGATTTTGTTCTAATGGCATCATTATACGCTAAATTAAAAGGCGGGTAAATGGAAGTGTAAAAATTTAAATGACTGAAAAAGAATAATCTCTCAAGCTTGAGCTGGCTTTAGTGGAGGCCGCCGACAGAGAAATTGTTAACTGTGCCATGCAATGAGCGTTAATCATATGCATGTATAAAACAGTAATGAAGAAATGAATAGTACAGCAAGGTTGCAGTATACATTACACTGTTATGTTTAACGGTATTTCAGTCTCGGCTGCAATGAGTCTGAAAGAGCTGCTTTGTAGTCAAAATATTCAGCTTACATTTCACTTTATAACCTGTTACACAGTCTTTCAATTATTTCTTAACCTAAGGTAGGGACAGAACAGAGTCATGATTTTCGTTGACGATAGCTTCAAATGATACATTTTTTCTGTTATCAAGATGAGACCCTTAAAGTCAATGATTTTTCATTAACAAGATTTTAGTTCAGTGTCGCCATTCTTACATATATATATATAATATACAAATGAATAAAAAGATGAAGTCATCAATTTTTTGAAGTCGTTACTGAATAACAGAGAACCGTACATTTTCATGTCAGATGTGTGTTAACGTACTGCCATCAGATACTGCTTTTCATTAACTTTGACAAAACACATATTCCATTATTCCTTATGATGATGTCTGTCAGGGCAGATGTGACATTTGCCGTGGCAGATAACTGAAAGACATTATTGATTCAGGATCATATTTGGAACACTGAGGCTAATTTTTCCTAATGCTTGTATATATGAAGTTACACTGACTCTGTGGTGTCTGCTACAGGGAGGGAAGCTTCAGCGAAAGTGGTGCCTGATACACGGACCCGTAAATGAGGGCAGACTTGGGGTCACCTGGTCTCCTGACCCTGACTGAGACCTTCTGACCTCTGTCCAGTGCTCGACAGACAGACATGGCCTTAACCTTTACCCTCTGACAAGCTGTTGCATTCAAAATCATCCACAAGATCCATGTCTAAGGTCTGGTTCTTTCCCGGATCGATCAAGCATAAGGAATGAACTTTTGGAAGGAAAGAACAAGTCATCGACATTCAGAGGGTCTTCTGAATAGAAGTTTTTGTCCCCTTTTAAACAAAATGGGTTTTTATAGGAGAAAAAGGTAAGTTGTTTGAGAAACAGACTGGCACAAATTGTAACAGTTTATATCCCTTTCAGGTCCTTGTTGCATTTCTTTGTTCAAAGTGCTCTCAGAGATGAGCATTAATAAAAATAGTAGAGGCTACTTTTAACAGCAGTGGTACAGAGTGTTCTGTATTGCTTTTGGAAGGGTCGGCCGCACTCACTGTTGTGAAGAGGGATGAAAGAGAGGGAGTTTGAGCTGCTGCCCTCTTGCCTGATAATTAAAAAAAGAGAGATACCACAAAAAGCCATTATCAAAACAACTCTCCTAAACCCATTTAACACGACTTACTTGCTGAACACATAACAGCTAATGTAACTGAGCAACCCTCATGGTGATAATTGCTGCTAATGCTCATATTGTCTACATTTAGCATGTTTTTATTTTCAATTGTGCGGGTCATTTTTTTCCTTCTGTTGTTATGCAGCTATGATTGGGGTCATTCGCTCTCTATCTTCTAAAGTATGCAAACGTCAGCAGCGATGCCTTTCGTAACCTGCATCACAACTTATTTCCCCACGTCATTAAGTTTCATGTGAATTTAACTTTCAAGTAAAATGTGATTTCTGAATGACTTCTCTCTCCCATTCTTTTTCCTGTTCGGAGCTGTCATCCACCATGTTTGTCTGCTTTGACAAAAGCTTCATTAGAGAGTGCCAGCCATCTCAGTAATTGGGCCCATTTATTTAAAAGGTACATTTAATGGTGCCTCCTATTTGTCAGCAGTGTGCTGAGGATTAAAGTACAATAGATCACAATGCTCCTTTTCTCGTGGCTCTATTTTTCTTCATTTTAGAGGTGGTCAATTATAAAATTTATTTTCACTCTTTCTTTCATCTGCAACGTACAATGCATTGTGCGGACCCAGTTAATGGTGGTGGCAGTGACTGTCCATGTGAAGGTGTGTGTATGCTTGCAAGCCTATGTGCCCTGCACGCATGTGTGCAAGTAAACCCATTTGTGTGCCTGCACATGGAATTTTATATGTCTGAGAGTATTTCATACAGTGTAAATGCATGGTATGTCCCTACGAAAGAGTGCACTGTAGGTCTGTGAGATGACACAGATTTTCTTTTTGCAATCTTGTATATTTACTCATTTGCATGTGTGTGTGTGTGTCTAAAGGGTATTTTCATATCTGCAGTGCTACATAGGAGTGTTATGCCAGACACTCTTCAATCCTTTTATCATAGGTCTCAAACATCAAAAGCCATGTAAGCAACCAAGGTGGAGAGAAATTACTTTGTGTGATTTCTCTGCCTCAGACTCTGTCAGCTCTCCCCTTTATGTCAGTAATTGTGGGTGATTATTTTAACTGTGAAAAGGGTAGCAGGTAATAGAGGCTGATTAAATCCAATGGGCAGCAGCCCAGACAACCCTTAAGACACAGCGGTGTAATGATAGTGAGAGCCAGCAACACCTACACTGCCCGTCCACTCACCTTATTTTCAGTGACATGAGGCCAGATGCAATTTAATGCATTTATTGTGGTGTTAGTCCCTATATTGACAGCTGTAAACAGTTGTGGTTAAATTGAATCTTGAAGCAGCCCTGCCATGGCTCTCTGTACAAAAGCTTATGTTACAGTGACAAAATGTGCTGGTATATTCCAAAATGAAAGGAATGCACACACACACGCACACACCCACACACACACATGCACACACACATCTACAAGGAGATGATATTCTATCATTTGGCAACCACAGACTGACACAACAGGGATTAGTGTCAGTGCCCAGGTCTTTCTTTCAGAAAAAAAAAACTAATATGAAAACTATCACTGCCAAGAAGCATGAACTCCTCATTTTTCAATTCCAAACAACACACCTTGTAATCTCAACTCAAGATATCCAGTTAAAAGGCTTGTTGTAACAGGTGAAGTACAGTCATAATAGGTAAGCAAATGACGCCTTTCTGTGTGAATTATGATGTGCTAATTTGTTTATCTTATTCAGGGGTAACATTTATAGGAAATATGGCACGCTGCTCATTTAATATAAAACAAAGTCAAAATATAAAGGTAGTTTATAAAGTTGTTTTTTTCCTTTGTTGGAGCTAGGGTATCATAGTGGCTAGAAAAATGTCCTTTAATTTTGTTCTGAAGTATGTCATTGTTATAACTTGGTCCACAGTCCATTGCTATAAATTGTGGACTGCTACACCTTCTGGCAGCAGGGACCTTGTCACTTGTGATACATTCCGTTGTCTGTCTGAGGGAGAAGACTCGTGTGAGTAAACAGCTTTGGAATTTTCAAGATTTAGACTGCTGAAGATGGCAAAACTGTTTGTTCTTCCCATGGCCTTTAGTTTGATCTTGCCCATCAGTTCAAAGTAGGACACTGTGCTGCAGATAAGACATTAATTTAAAAAAACTCCAGAAAAATTTTAATGAAATAAAACAGATCCTTTTCAAAGATGAAAACACCAAAAAAAGAACTTAATCCAAAAGTACGAAACACGCTTTGCTCTAAGTAAAGATTAGTCCTAATTTAATCCTAATGCCCTTATGTTCTAATGCCCTAACTTTAAATTTGAATTTAAATATTTCTGAACGGAGATTTCGTATTGAAAAAAAGGGTTGTTGTTTTTTAAATGATTAAAGGGATGTATCTAACAGCACAAATCAATGGTGGAAAAGAATGTGGTAAAATGACACATCTGGCTAACTGTTTAAAACAGGTAAATGAAAAAGGTTATGAACTCCCAAAACAGAGTTCATTTGTTTATTGTCAGGGGCCAGTGTGCTATCCTACTACAATTTCATCAATACTTTCACATAAAACCTTGAACTTAAAAAGTAGTATCTTTCTTTAAGAATGCTGACCTTGACTTTGTTCATGTTGAATCTTCTTGTCAACAACTTTTACAGCAAGCAGTAAAAATTCTCATTGTGCCTGATGGTACATCCAAAGCATGAGCTGAATATAGTCATGTTCTGGGTGACTGTTAGAAAAAACAGTCCAGAAATCAAATCACCAATGGAATGAATTCCAAATGTGATCTTTATTGATGAATAGAGCAGGTTGAACAGGCCATGAGCACAATGAAGTCAGTCTGTTGGTGGTTTTGCCCAGTCTTATATAAATCATTTCCCCTCCATGCTATTAACTTTTGGAGCTTTAGGGAGGTAAGGAACTGGTCTGCTGAAGGAACATCCCCTACAGAGACCCTTGGTGGATGAAGAGTTTAAACCCAAGTAAACAACTCCCCCTGCCCGGAGGGCAGCACCAGCAATACCCCCATCCATTACAGGGTGGAGAAAGAGAGAGGTTGCGAACCAAGAAAGGAGGAAAGAAACAACAAACATTTATTCACTGTCACTGTTGTCATTTTGACTGCCATTTTTTAAAAATGATGAACGGGTGACTCAGAACGAGGCTTGAGGTGAATTGATTTGGTCTGGTAAATTTATGGAAACAGCCTATAACCTCCCGTGATAAGGAACAGGAATAAGTAAATGTGTTAGAGAGAGACAACTTGAATCACAATGACAAAAAGTGGCACACACCAATTTGTCAAAAGCATGTCAAACTAAGATTCAATAATGAAAATTCAAATAAGATATACCTGCTAATATTCCAGTAACAGATTGTAACACCCAAACCTAATTTAGCATGCACATCTAACAGTAACTGTAAATACATTGTGGAAACGTTATCTTAGATTAGATATACTTCTCAACAAAAGAAAGTATTCATACTGATGAAAGATACTGTAGTGGCATCTGTATCCCTTGTTGGTTATGAATTATGTCTCTATGGCTCCTGTGGGTTGTGTAATAATGACAATGTGGTTACCAAACTACTTCAATCCACCAAACACCTCACCTGAGATGGATAAACCCACATTCCAGTAATATCTTCAGATGTGCCACAACCTATTTGAATAGCTTTATACCCACTGTAAAATTAAAATGATTTCTTTCATTGCTGGAATGTGTCAAGTAAAAGAGTCTTATACAACCAAAAAATGCATAATTGCATTTTATGATACACATTTCCTACAATGTTGAATTAAAGGGATTTGAAGGATTTTTTTTCTGCTTCTCTGACAACCATGGATGAAGAGATTTTATAACATTGTGTCCAAAGGAACGGTACAGAGCATGTCTGGGAAGGAAAACACAAGATCATCCAGTCTACTAGCTGTGAACTCACCTGGATAAAGTGACCTGATACAGGATGTATCATCTTTTCCTTTAAATGCCAGAGATTTTTTTCTTTACAGATTTAAAATCTATTTGCTCTGAACCTTCCCATGTAAGAGGATTTTATATGGGTTATGTTTTAGTACATACATGTTTTGTTTGACGTAGTAACACATGTAGATGCATCTGGCTTTAAACAGATTTATGAGGAAAGACTTATTAGTTACTTTGGAAAATGGATGGATGGATGGATGGATGATAAGTCTATTGCATTGATCACTGATCTTAATAGTCACTTAGATCTAAACAAAATGCGTTTATAATAAAGCAAGAACGTTAAGATAATGAATCGGATGTGTTAACATACAGTAATATGCTATCTAACATCCCATCTGTGTCAAAATAACCTCATCTGAACCTGGAATGTTTTTGTCAATCACCTTCATTCGGTTTAAAAAAGACAATGTTTGCTAATTTTCCTCTCATGTTGCTGCTGTCTATATTCCAGTCTAAAAGAACTTAAATCAGTCTTAGACCATGCTGAAAATGATGAAGATTTGTTCCTCTGATGCCATAAGACTGTTGCTGTGGCTGTAAAGTGAAAAAGTCTACCTGTTTGATGGGAAATGAGAATGTTTACGGCATCCTCGTGAAGAGGCACATATCCTTAAATTGCTGTCATTTTTCTCCCTTTTGCAAATTAAGGACAGTTGACCTAAGAGCAAAAGTTCCAATAAGAATTGGAGAAATAAAAGCCAGAATGGTTACTGAGAGAGAAGAAATGGAGGAAAGAGGTAAGGCAAGTGATTATTGAGGAGACAAAGACCCTGCTGTCTTGGGCCTGACAGCACCCGCTACATCAGGTGCCCTCATCCCTCCCCCATCCTCAACCTCGCAGTCCAATTCCATTGAGACAAGGGAATTTCCTCTTCAGCACCACCCTCCCATCATCCATTTATGCTTCCATTCATCTCTCTTTTCCCCAACAAATGGAAATAATAACACAAAACAACACAACAACCAATGGTTCACACTCCATTCTTTCTCCAACCTCACATCCACATCTCAGCTTCTCGGCATGACGGGTCTTTTGATCAGACCTCTTAATTCAGTCCCAGTGGGAGTAAGGGATACGTCTGAATCATGCAAAGAATGTAACTGGCAGGTTTTGGTGTGGTCTAGTCATCCTGTCTGCCAGGGAATACCATGCAGTGCAGGCCAACAGTCAAGACGCCTGTGCTGAAGCATGTATTTGGTGTCGCAGACAAAGATGGTTTCACATTACATTAGATTATTCAGACACTTTGAGACAACTGGCCAACTCACAATAGAATTACAGATGAAGCACTTGCTTATAGAGGTTTACATTCTTCAGATAAGCAAGGACAGGAGTTGTTGACAGGGTGCCTAAACATAGTCTGGGTTTGATTCCAAGGGACATGAACTAGATGCCTGACTACTTTTACCTGTGGATTTCCCCCGAGTCTTCAATCACAGCTCAGGGAAATGTTCAGCTGAGCAGCCAGAACAAACTGTTTGTGAATCCTGATCTTTTGGAGTTATTTCTCTGTCGCTAATACTAAGTCTAGTATAGTTTTACAAGAAAACATGCAGTAGTCTGTCCAAAACATAGCAAATAAGAAACCACATATGTTTTCAAGTAGGTAAAATATCCAAGTCACATTTGAAGTGTGCAAGGGACGTGGCACAAACCTTGTTAACAACATGCATACAGACATATACACCTGCTAGAGTTTAGTTTCTTCTGTTTGGGTCGTTTTCAATTTAAGATGACAGTGTTTCCATTGTTTGTGTTTTTAACTTTACTGGATTCTAGTGAAGTGTTTTTTGAAAAAGTTATTTTCAGGTGTTTTTTGTTACTTTATTTTTCTCTACCTCTAAGTGCCTTCTGTCAAAATGACACTGAACATATTATGAGGTTTCAAAATGTATTGTTTTAATTCTAATAAGTGTCTAATACTAAAGGTAAAAAGTGCTCAGTCAAAATTGAAACCTCACGGTTTGTTTAAAATTGAAAACACAAGCCTTGTCAAGCTTTTTCACACAACATACTTAGAAATCGAACAATTATTTGCTGACAATAAGGAAAACATTCAATACTTCAAGAATTACCCCCTGTTTTTAAAATAATACATTCAGGTGCGTGTTATCCCAGGTACAGGTGTAGCAGGCAAAATAAAGTGTTAACTAGAAGTCACATTCCACCAGCTAGTGGATCAGGACCCTCAGGGTGCAGACAGTGAACAAAAGAGTTTTACTTCACACTCGTGACCCAGTGAGCAATGTGCCCCATGGCGTGAAGCACAAAGGGAACAACACAGGTGATTCTACACATGCTGCTGTCCTGCTTTTTCAACACTTGTACTCTCACTCTCCCTCACCCTGTGCCACTTAGTGACATCAACCTTTGGCACTGACAGCCAAGGCCAGGTTTCAGTTTACTGACTGACAGCGAGTAACCACGAGATCCTCTAAATTTTTCTTTTGTTTGTCATCCACAAATTGTGATCAATATATTCTATGTAGGCATTTGTGCGATACTCATTCTTTGTATAGTGTTCAGTAATCAGTTGAAAGACGGCGTGTAAAATTCTGTGGCTGGTATAACTTTCTTATTCTCTGAATTAATTTTCAGCTGTAGCAATGGCCTTATACATTAGTCTTTTCAGATGGTTGGCAATAAGAGGTCAGGACCTGAAGCTGACCCCTTACCCGTTTTTCTTTTATAGTCACTGAATGCCTTTTAACTGCTGTTTCCTAATTGTCTCAAGAGAGACATAAAGAAAGAAAGAAAGAAAGAAAGAAAGAAAGAAAGAAAGAAAGAAAGAAAGAAAGAAAAAGAAAGAAAGAAAGATAGAGAGAAAAAAGAAAAAGAAAGAAAATTCAACTGACTGTTTAAATGGCATTGAGTAATGGCACATACTTTGTTCGGGCTTTGGATGTGTCATCACCTGCATGTTTGCCATTCAATCTGCATGCCCTTTTCCTTGTTAATTTACACAATAGCTGAACATGAGCATGCAAGGGTCTACAGTTTTACCTGGAGCCAACAGTGCTGAGTTACAAGTGAACCTTGGATAGACAGGTAAAGCCACAGCAGTAATGCCTCAGAAGAACGCAGTTCTCGAAAGGAAACGTGTTCTAGGGTTTTAGAATACCTAAGGTTTGTGGGAAAAGCGCATCGTATTTCAAACGATAAGGTTGGAAGATGTTACAGTAAATGTCGCACACCACTGACCAGAAATATGTATGATTTATCCATAGTACGTTATCGTCATAATATCGTTATGTTTGAAACATAACTGGGTTATGCTACATGTCGTGGACACTGTCTTCCCAACCCCTCCAGCCTTTTTGTCAGATTTGGGGAAAGACACTGTCTTAATTCAATCTGGGTTTGGGAATTCCCAGAGTATTTATGGCTATCATTACTGTCTGGGCTGCATGCTATGATGAGGTACCTGATGCAACCAGACGAACAGTATGCCTGCACTGACAGCATTAAGGGAAATGAATGAGGCCCTCACATGGGTGGGCTTAATGCGCATTTGAACACAAGCGCACACAGACTTTGAGATTCTAGGCTTCACCACTTTTAGTCCACATTCTCCCATGCAGTTTGGTCAAAAGCCATCCACTCCAACCAGCACCTGCTCTAGAGCCTGACAAAAACCCCTCCACAAACATCTGTTTCCAGCAAGAGCTCCATTAGATGTGTAACATGCTGTTTGGTGACATGCACCGGCTTAATCACCAGATTTGCAAAGTTACGACCTAAATCACCACTTGCAACTTTAAAATAGCTCTGCCTTCAGCCCGACTTAGCCAACAGGAAACCATTAAAGCACCAGCAATTACCATTCCCATCCATCCACACAGTCCCTATTTTATTTTAATCTGTTTAAGAGCATTTTCTACGCAAGGTTAAAATATGAATCCCCGCTGCCCCCTCCTCTCCTCGGCAAGGCAGGGTTTTTCTGGCTTACTTGAGAGCACAATTTACGACTGATTTAATTTAGCCTCCGCAAACATTTCTAATGACATTAGGCCCAGTGCATATACTGACTGCCTCTCCCTCTTATTCCATTAACTCCTAAATCAGGTTTAAAGACCATACTGATGCTGGATGCTATTATGGGTGATTATCAAAACAACAGACAATGGGGCAAAGTGTTTACTAACTGGTTTAGCCATAATTTTGCGTAACCAGGACAGATGGAAACACTACAAATTAGAGATCAATCTTTTTAATAATGAAGGAGCTTCCAGTGTGCTTGTTCAGTCCCGTCTGTTGTTACATGCTATAAACCAAAAGAACAAGTTAAGGTTTTTTTAAACAACATTTTTACCTGAAATCTTACCAAGAAATGATACCTACCTAAAAATGTTTAACTCGGTTTGTCTGTGCATGGATGAGAACAAAAAGGCAACCTCAGTGTGATGAAGATGCTTTCAAAACAAGCCAACTGCAGGGCCTTTTGTGCCTAGCCTTTCGCCGCAGTTATTCATTCATGAGTAAAAAACTAAAGTGCTCTCTTAGATCAGGCTTATTCAGCTTGTTTGACAAGGACTAATGACGGCCGTCCATCTGCATACATGCTTACAGCCGTCTCCCAGCCTTATCCAGGTAATGATTGTGTTATTAACCTCACACCCTTTTTCAAATTGTTATTAAGTGCCGGGGGAGAGAATGAGACTCAAACTGTCTCCGCTCACCTGTCACCGAAGCACCGCGGAGCATGGTTTGATCCCGGCTGGCCATCAGTCACTGTCAAAGATGGAACTCAGTTGTAGAGGGATTGCAACCCACATACAGATGACATACTTATGTGTGGTGAAAAAATAGTCATTTCAGTGGCTTTATGGGGTTTTTGACATAAAAAGATAATGTGGACAAATTCACGCAGTGAAGATCAGTCCCTCTCCCTTCTACTTGTGAATGGACTCCAGAAATGGATTTTTTTTGTTTTGATTAAAGAAAAAAGTGCATCTGAGATCTTTGGGAGTCAGACACGAGAAGAAACATCCTGCTATGAGGGTTTCGGGATGACGGATTGAGACAAAGAGTTTTAAAACTAAAAACAATGCTTGTACAGCACATACATTTTGTTGAGATTTCTATCAAAACACGGGAAAGGTCAGATACCGCCTCCCCCTTGATGCAAGCTTGCCATCTCTTTCATCATTTACTAAGTTAAATGAATCACTGTCTAGACTGAGGAATCATTATATGATAGGAATATACTATATTTGCCTATAAATGCATTTGAGATGTGGCTTTTTGTTTCCTGGAACATTACTTGTGATACCACTGTGTGCCAGGCAGGAGTAAAAAGAAAATGGACATTCTTTTTCAGAGAAAGAGACAAAAGGAAAACACAGGCTGACAAAATTGCTGAGTGAATCTGGGAGGTTAGAGGTGAGGTGTACAGCCGCAGGCAGGCCCCAGTGGCCTCTCCCAGTGATAGATATGCTAATACCTCCATTCACTCCACTTCACTCCCTTTATTTCCCACAATTAAAGCAAATGTCATTGAAACTGTAATTAAGCTGTGTCCAGGCAAAAGACTGCCTGCTGCTTTTAATGAAGGCCCATTGATTCTCCCTTTAGTTGCTATTGGTCTCCCTATAACATCCACAGGCCTGAAATGAAAGCAAGTTAAAAGTGCAGCTCTTCCCATCCGGGTTGTGCATTGTGCTGGACTGTTTAATTAAACTAAACGATTGCTCTAAGCACACACAGAGATGGTACCAAGTGTGCAAGTTGTATCCCTCATGCTCCTGGATGTAGGCATTTTTTCTTGTTTTATATGTGCGTGGCTGTGATTCACGACCCAGCTGCTGCGTGTGCTAATGAGCAAAATGACTGTTATTCTCTCCATGAGTCTGAAAGGGTGAGTGCTTTACAAGTTTCCAAACAAAAGCAAAAGTAGAGTCTCTTAGTTGTGAAACAGCGATGACCTCAAGTAATCAATAGCTCACAATTTAAAAAAACAGAGAAACCAATTAGCCAAATTGAGCTATTGCTAAAGGCAAAATTGGTCAGATTGAAAGTCTAATCTGAGCACAGTTAAAGATAAAAGGTTTGGTCAGGCGGAAAAGGCAGAGTCAAACACTCAATTGGTAATAAACACAAATAGAAAAAAAAATCCATGTTTTGTGGGATACTGACTACGTGTTTAGAGTAAAATTTAGATCAGAACCTATGCTGTTAGTTATGGACTTTACTCTGTCAAATATGATGTACCAAACAACAAAACAAATATTTCCTGCACAATAATGAGTCACTGTTATTTTTTTATCAAAATGTTTCTTGCTTTTCAGCCTTTCACACGGCAGATATGAGCTTGTGTCATCTTGACTTGAGAGAACAGTGAGACAGGTGTCACGGTGAACTTAGGCTTGATTGAATTTTTGTACAGGTTGAACAAGCATTTTGAGGTTTCACATAACTGAATGTGTGTGTCGATTAAACGATTTTGCTTGAGCTCAGGGAACAGGACAACTAGGAAGGTCAAACGGGTGAACAGATTAAAACAACAAAGATTAGCATTCTAAAACTAATGGAAAACATACACCTGCATGTTAGGTACATGGGTCATTCTAAATTGATCCTGGACGTGTGTTTGCATGGCTGTTTTTTGAGCCTCTGCCTATGCTTGTATCCGTCCATCTGGGGCTGAATCTCTCTTCTTGCTGGTGGCAGGCAGGATAGGCTCCAGGTCCTTTTCAACACAAAAGCGGATTAACAGGGTGAAGAAAATAGAGGTTTTTCTGCCTGTTTAATCTTTCATGTTTAATTCTGCCATACTACCTGTGCATTAACACATCCTTTATCATTCATTAGATAAAAGTGTCCTGATCGTCACCACAAGGTAAACCTTGAACAGGTAGGACAGGTGGGGGGGTACTGTTGCTGTGTTGGTCTTGTATTTAAACAGTGCATGTCTGCTTTTCATAATGGTTGACACAGATGTGCACTTTCTTGGTGAATGTCTGTATAACTATCACCCTCAACCCCCTTCTGCAGAACATCTTTGTATATTCAAATGGCTTGTACCTATATGCAAACAGGTATAGCTATTTTTACATCTGATGCCCACACCTTGATGCTAATTTAATTACTCATATCATGAGCTGCCGCAACCACTGTAACACTGGACTTGCTTGTTATTTTATTTTCATAAGATACTGTCTCCAGTTTCATGCACCGAAAACCACAGTGGTGTATTTCTGTCAAAGACACAAATTTTACAAAAGCAGCCAGTTTACTCTCTGACCCCAAAAAACAATGTTTTAATCAAACAAGGAGACACTCTATTGTCTTTACCAGGATGTTGTTGTTGTCTCTAACATCGAGGAAATATTACAAATCATAAAGTCACATTTGACCCTAAACTTTTATCTTACAAGAGCAAAGAGACATTACAAGTTAACAGAAAGAAATATCAAATTAGCACTGTTATGTGAATTAGCCTTGAGAGCAGCGAATGTACAAAGAGAAATGTTCTGTTTAATCTGTAAGACCTGTCGAAAAGAGGCTATTCTTTAACACCACATGTAGAGTAACCGCTCAAACCTCTAGTGCAGAAAACTAATCATAAGCTGTCCAAATTCTAGACGTTGGTCAAATTGGAGTAAATCACTTCTCAAATAAAAAGACCACCATCAAGTGCTCCTTCCTTCTCTCATCTTGGACAAAAGTAATGACATTTCACATCCCCATCACGTCTGTATTCCCATTTAGTCACTAGCTTGCTAACAAGTTCAATATTAAAAACACATTTTCCAATACACAAACCTGAGCGCTGGATTGTAATGGGTATTACATCAGAAGTGAAGGCCCATTAGTTTGAATGCAGTGTGGAAGCTTCTTGCTCATAGCTCCTTTGAACAAAATTAACCATACAAATATCCCCCTCTAATGGATTAAAACAGGGATATAGTAACTAATGATAAAAAAAAAAATTAAATAAACAAGCACAAAGAAAGATCAGGGCGGTGAAAGAAAAAAAACAGATTAGAGCACCGGGTGTATGGTTTTTCACCTGCTGGAAAGAGTAACAAATAAAAATACATTGTTGTGTCCCTCAGAAGAGAAAATGGCTCGAGTCATCTTGTTTTCAAAAAAGCTTCATGTCTACAAAACACATCACGGCCTGTCTATGAGTGAAGCCTCTTTGGAGTTTGTTTTTATGATAACAAACACCCGTTAATGCATGCTTTGGGATCTTTCTTTTAAAGAGTGAAAACCAGTTTGGGTTCTCGCCAATGTGATTAATGCCTCTGGTAAGTAAAATTAACTAGCTTAATCTAAAGGCAAACCTCTGGAGACAGATACAAAATGCATCTTCCCCAACAAGAGCCTTATTATGTACTTCTCTTTCATTGCATCCCCCCTCCTTTTTGTCCACTCATTTTCTTCTCCAACCCCCCATCGCCCCCAAACAGATCTTCCGATAAATTAACTGCTTTTTAGTTTGCAGCTCCGGTCCCCATTAATCCATATGGGAAGAAGTGTAGTCAAGTTACACTAGAGAGAAGAGAACTGGTACATTTTAGCGATGCAATTAGGGCCCATTAGTCTTGGCTTTAATTAGAAGGCTGGAGCGTTGATATTTCAAGTGCTGGTTTGTGCTGGTGTTGTGTTTCTCCGCAGCATCGCTCGTCTCCGTCCTGGAGTCGGAGTCTGTCTGGCGCT
Organism: Menidia menidia; assembly: GCA_907169785.1. Classification (NCBI taxonomy): domain Eukaryota; kingdom Metazoa; phylum Chordata; class Actinopteri; order Atheriniformes; family Atherinopsidae; genus Menidia; species Menidia menidia. The sequence continues at coordinate 7,048,859 of CAJRST010039999.1, forward strand.
GGTGTTGCTTTGTGCTTCTTTAAAGTTTCTTTTTCCTTTCTGAATCTTCTAAATGGTATTAAGTTCTGCCTTCTCAGTCCAGTGTTATTTTTCAAACGTTGAATGGTCAAATAAAGGGGGAGAAGCAGAGACACACAACGGGGGAAAGGCTGCTAAAGCACAGGGCCATTTGAGGAAATTACTGGTGTTAATATGCCAAAGGAAAGTATAAAAAATGCAGGAGAGAGGAAGAGACACAGAGAGTGATAGAGGAAAAAAAAAAGAGTGGGATGAGTGAGGAGATAAAAGCTGAAGCCTCAAAGTCAAATTGATCTGCTTGAGGTGCCACATTTAATTGTTAGCCAACAGACAGACATGACATCTTAGCCCTGCCGCGCTCTCCCCAGCCACATTAGCCAACCGCACCGCTTCATGTTCACAGAGTGGAGGCAGACTGTCTGGAGGAGGAGCAACGCTCACCATCCCTCCATCCTCCTTCCTGACTCATCACTCCTCTAACTCTCAACCCACAGCAGAGGGGACAGGAACAGGAAAGGTCACAGCACACCAAAATCTGACATTTCTGTCTTAATCAATAGGGCTGATGGTCAAATTCACATATAAACATGTCTATTTTATCTTTTAAAGCAAAACTTCTTGTCTATTGGAGGAAAGTGTCATTTTCACTGAGTCCCGCACCTCCCACCACTCCACTTCACTTCACCAGGAATAGTTTATTAAAAACAACGGAGCTCATTACATCCAATTAAGCCATGATTCATCTGTTTAGATGGCATTAATACGATAAGCAATCTGTTTAGACCAAAACATGCATGAGTATTAGCTAAAACATGCACACACTCACTCTAACATTTCCATCTTGTAGCTATGAATCACATAAAAAGGATCCTGATGAGCAGTTGGCAGTTTTATACCCCTTGCTGTCATTCCACGCTTGGCATTTTTGTTGTGAAACAATTTTCATAATCACTTTGGAAAATGTAGAGTATAATGGATAACTGTTTAGGTCAGATAATCCAGAAATGAGAAAGACAATAAAGTTTTATCTTTCATCTGGAACAGCAGAAAAATTCCTGTTCATGTGTTATAACATGGGCCAGTACATAACTTGTAATAACTGTAGCTCCTATAATTTACAAAAGAGGTGTCCTTAAATATAGCTAATTCAATAATTAATATTAATTAGGTTAATTAATATTAATTAACAGCAGCTAGCCGTCTTTTTCGTTACAGATTATCTGTGGCATTAATCTCCTTTAAACTCTACTTATAAAACGCTATTTTTTATCCTCGGGTTATTAGTGGTAAATAATAAATTGAGCATTCATATCAAGTTAAAAAACATAATGAAGTAATCAATATATATACTAATTGAATTCATTATGTGATTTGTTTATTTTGAACTGTGATATATATTTTCCTATATTTCTGAGAGACCACCATCAAAGCAATGGCCCACTAGCACAAAATCTCCTTCTATCCACACGGAACCCGTTCAGCCTGCTCATGGTACCAGTCGACAAAGTTATCCAAGCGTGTCACAACAAATCTTTATCCTTGTGATAGGACATACAATTTTTTGTGCTGTCATCGAAAGCCAAGTATTTTCCCATTGTGGTTCTATTATTGCTCAACATGTTTGCAGGATGTCTGCCGGTTAGAGGATCGCTAATGGTCCTCTAATTGACAGGTTAAAAACAGGCCTCGGGGTAGGAGCGAACCCAAACAATACTCACAGTCTGAATATCTTTCCAAATGGATTTGTTAAAAAAAAACATTCTTGTTCTTGTCTGAGTAATCTGAACGCTGATGATAAGTTGTTAACTGTAATTCTCAACGGTTGGATGTGAATTTATTTCCTTCTTAACAATAACTGCGCTAACAAAGTTTCCTATTACATCAACACCGCCCAAACGACTTCAACAGCCATCTTATGTGGCAGTGAAGTGTAAAGAATGTGTCAGACTCAGGAAGCTGACTGTGTCCATTTTTCAGGCAGTGAATCATTGGCAGCTTGTAGTGAAGCTGAGACCAGAGCTCCTTCATGTCTCTGTCTGTTTACAGGGCAAGCAAATCAAAGATGCGTCTCATTTCAGAGGCTGTAAAAGTGCGCCTGGGGATGGATCAGGTGTCTCCGATACACCCAATCCTCCCCAAGCAGCCTCTACTTACAGGCTACCAATCCATGTATCCTCCAAATGAACACTGCGTACAAGCAGGGTAATTAAGTGTTCTCGGAATAAACCGTGCAATCTTTTCAAGCAATGTCAAAAATGCCTCCCCAGGCATCTCAACTGGGTCTCTCTACTAGATAAAAGAATGCATTCTTGTCAAATTAAAGTCAAATAAGTGACCTCGGAATCAATTTTTCTGAATTTGTTAACTTGCACTCCTGGTTATGGGAAAATTATTAACAGAAGAACCGGAAAGATTTCCGGCTTTACCAGCTATGACATTTTAAACTTTCCACTGTCGCAGCAAGGCAAACAGGGATATCAATTCATTATATGCAGCTCTATGAGTGCTTTTAGCTCTGGTAGCTATGAGACTTTCTCATCTCAATACAATGAAAAAAATCAATGGAGGTTTTGTGTTGAGTTTTCTCTTGCAATATTTTGTTTCTTGCGGTGTATTTGTTTCCTGAGTGGAAACAAATAAAGCCCATCTCATTCCGACATCAATTTATCATCAGAAAATGCATGTCCACCAAAAGGAAATCAGTTCACGAAAATGGGAACATTTTACTGGAAATTCACAAGTCATTATTTGTAAGCGGTGTAATACTAAAATGTGAGTTTAGGTTTCTGATGTACGTCAGTCCTCAAAGTTGGTTTCTGTCATTTCCTGAAAGACCTGTTGGCCTGTGTCTCTGATTTAAACACAACTGTGTTGACTGACTGGATGAGACAGACGCACTCCAGGTGTCTGGGTCATACATCTGACATTTATCCCTTCTTCCACAGACAGCAGGGTGGGAAACAAAAGCATGCTTGGGCCCATTACGGACAGCCGAACGGCCTCCATTTACAAATATTTTTTTGTAAATACTATATCGTGTTCTTAACACAGCGGGTCCCCGGGGCCGTGAAAAAGGCCCTGCGAGAGTATGGCTGGATGTCAGTCTTGGGGCCTGTATCGAACTGAGAGCATCTGGAAGCAAGAGGTCTCTGTCCCATGTTCATGGGTGGGGAGAGCCACCTTGGATAACGTCCTGGGGGATCATGCCTTCTGCCGCTCCCAGACACTGAGAGACACACGCAGGGCCTCATCGTCCCGGCACACGCACACCTGCCACCGCATGGGCGCATGCATAAACACTGATTGTCCGCACAACACGTGGTCGCTCTCTTTCTCTCCATCTTTTCCTTCCCGTTCTCAGTACACCCGCACATGTGCTCGCTCCCCCTCCTGATTAGCTCATAATGGACGACTGATGTCCCCAAGACCCTCAGGACTTCCCCGGGGAGCCCTCCAACTCTGACCCCTATCTCCACCCTGCTCTGCACCTTCTTAAAACACACTAAATAATCCTTCATTTGACAGGAGCTTGAATGAAATTCAGCTCAGAGGCGCATCATTTGCCCTGAACAATAGAATACTAATAAACGAGCCACGCTTTTCTTTCTGTGCATCCAGAGGGAAGGGCATGCAGGTTCTTTCGGCACAGATCATGTTAGCAAAGACTCCATTTCTGAATATGATTTTGTTGCTGGAGTCTTGAGATCCAAGCCACATTTAATTTCTATTATTCTCGTTATGTACTCACAAACAATCAGCGGCTCACAATATGATTAATTCAAGCAGTAGAAGTAAAAACCCAAAACGTATATATACGTTTTCATCAAACTTATGCCTGTACAATCAATTTTCAAGAGATTCATCGGAGCCAGTAATTAATAACAGCACTCCAAAATAAACAAAACAGGGATCCTAAACATGCACCTATTAAATCAGCAAGTGGGGCTGGATGGCTGCTTTTAGATGCAACATTTACATGTAATTATCGTCTTATATAATTAAGTGCAATCAGTTAACAAGCATCTTGCTAACAGACCACAATGCTTACCCAAACAGGTGGCAGGCAGCCGGAACGCTGAGTGAGTGAGTAATTAAAGCTCAGCATGCCAGTGTTAATGGAAGTGATCTAAAAAAACATCATGACTAAAGAGAATAAGTGGAAGAGGAGGTAAAGGAGTAACGGAAACAGAGGGGAAGGAGATCAGAGTAGGTGGAACATAAAGTAAATTTCAGTATTAAGAAAATGATGGGAATTAAAAGGGAAAGAATGAAACATTGGGCGAATGAGTCGGTGTGTACTAGTTGAATTTTTAGCTTTATGGTCCTAAATTTCAACAATGGGGGAATGGATATAGATCAATGTGAAATGTAATTGTCCTCTTTTTTTTAAATTGAAAAATGATGCACCAATTACTTTAAAATGGGCAAATGCACTGAACCTCAAAACTTAATTTCAAACTGAAATACAAACAGTATTATTCCAAGTGGTACCAACACAGTTGCGCACTGGAGATAAAATAGGCATAGATGGTTATTTCATTATTGTTTAATAACATGGTAAATGCCATTTAAAAAATGTAATTTGTTCACATAATCAGAAACACTTAATTCTTCAAAGACTACAGAATAACTTGAAGAATAACTTATTTTCTGATTATAAATAGTAATGAATGCTTTTTGCTATGGTGGCCTGGTTGAAGTTTTTAGCAAGCTGTTTTATATGTAACCATGTCAAGGGATCACATTATACATGGCTACAGTTTCTTTTGATGAGGTAAATGCATAAAGCTCAGGCTTGCAACTGTTTTCAGGGTCAGGGTGAAACATCCACGAATGTAAAAAATTTGATCCTAAATATATATTAAAAGATTCTAACAATTATATGAATTGTGAAATGAGTGCTTAATATATCCAAGTGTAAAAAATAAATAAATCATTAAATATTCAGCATTAGTTAATGTTTGATTAAATATTCCACAGGTATGCTCATTGTGCAGAACATAGATAAAGACTACCCCTCTTACAAATGACTTGTTAATGAAGATTAAATTCAAAATTATATTCCAGTATAGATCTTGGGTCATGTGAACAGATAGGTTTTAAAAAGGGGCCCTTTCCAAGTATGTGTGTATGGATAGATGCATGAGTGGATGAACACTGAATGTCATTTCAGATCAAATTTGAAGACATTGTTTTCACAATTTAAAAAAATAATCAACCAAACAATGACTGAAAATTCAGCATAGATGTATGCACACTTTAATAAAGTGTATGAAAAACAGTCTTGATGGTTGCAGTGCTCTCGGACCTCTTGTCACCCTTCCAGCATTCTGTTATTGACCTCTTGAGAGTGGAAATAATCCTAGCCTCAGTATACACAAAAAAGACGGAAAAAAAAGTTGTCTAAGAACACAACCCAGTAGATTACATTTCGTGACAACTTCACAAACCTGAACTCTGTGTGTGTTGCATTACCACACTGTGTAAGGCATGTGTGGAGGAAGGGTATGTTTTACATGACCTGTTACAGTGATACAGCCATTCAATAAACAATAGTGAGTGTGCTTCACTGATGTTAGCCCTGACACGGTGACACCAAGGTCCACCCTCAGTTCAACCAAACACTTTCCTTTGATTCTGGGCTGCACAGCCATGAGCTCATCCCGCCCGTGGCAGCAACAGGACAACAGAGTGAACTCTGTCACACACTGCTCTGCAATATCGCTTACTGTTCTGTCTGGGAATGTAATAAACTGAGATGTTTCATCCCTGCTAAATGTTTCAAGAAAATCCTACATTACACGTACGCACAGTTGAATAAATGACTCTTTTAAACTTCCAGTTTTTATTGTTTTCATGTTAGTGTATTCTATACAATGCTTTCTAAAAATAAATCTTGCTTTACTTTTACAGTTTTTTGAGATTCAAGTGAAAAAAATCAAATAAAAAAAAAAACAATTACATTATATTCAAATGGAGACTATATGTACCTTCCTAAGAAATCTGAAGACTCTGCTCTGCTTTGCCTGCAGCTCTACACCATAACAATAACCAACCATCAGATGTCAACCCACAATCCCTTCCGCACTCTGTAAATCTTGTCACAACTGCTTCAGATAACCTCCTTTATTTTACACATGAAATCCCAAATACCCTCAAAGTTGCTGCTAATGTTTATTATTATTGGCCTTCGAGACTACCCAGGTGAAACCCACAACAAAACTGGGCTAGCTCGGGTTCAAAGAGCCTCACTGAATGACTGCCAAAATCTCCTCACAATGACTCGATCGCAACAGCTTGTGGTGAAATTATGATACAAACTATGTAGCAAGTGAGAAAGGAATATCAGGTCCCTTTGTCCCAACGCTTTCTATTGAGTTCAATAAACACTTATGCACTCTAAAGGACTCAAGCTCAAGAAGGGACAATGGCTCCCTTCAGAACTCGACACCAGACCTTTAACAATACAAAAATACTCTATCCTCCAAAGACTAATTGATGTTATTCGCCTTTTGATAAGTCAGAGGTAGGCAGACGTAATAGAAAGGAATATACATGCGGTGTTTGATGGCCTGTAACATAAGTAACTAGAGTATAATGACAATGAAACCACCTGAATAACACATTTCTAGGTGCTTAATCCCAAAGCCATGATCTCTTTTTTTTTATCAGTAACAAGAGTGTAATTTCAATAGGGACAGAGTTTTTTTTTTAATCCTCTTTTGCCTAAAAAACTTGGTCAGTGAGTTGTGAGCATATTGGTTATTGATATTCTCTGTGTGTGTCACACACTGCATCTGGCCCCTGTGCAGAATGGCTGAAAAAAGCCCTCTGAGCCAGGGTGAAACAAATACATTTGCACTTTTTGCTTTGGCAGCCAGAGCTGGCAGGTGAAATTGGTGGCCATGCAGCTAGACAATTTGGCTGCAGTGCCATCTACTGGTGCTAGACATTTGGCAGGGCTGAGAAGAACATAAAGAATTCGCATTAAACAGAACACATTCACGCTCTTGAGCTTCATATCTGTATCTGCTTGTTTCGATTCTGCATTTTTCTACCTCAATGAAATGGTATCACTTTGCAAATATGCTGTCTAAAGTAAAGATGTAATTGTCTCGCAAGACCATTCCTCACTCACACAACTATGGTCTGGACGTTGAATATTACATACTATCAGGGATTACAGAGAAGGGATATGGAAAACAGGAGAGTAACACAGCGATTTAACTCTAAAGCATTAGCTAAAACTCCAAGTAACAGAAAAAATGTAACTTCACCAGACCACAACACATTGAAACCTTCACCATAGAATAACACTTAAAAAGACCTTTCATCAGAAGTAAAAACCAAAGCGTGTGATGTACCTGGGAGTAAAAATAAATAAATATTGATCTGAGAGAGCTGTGAAAATTAGATTTTCACCATGACTTACTCACCATATATCAGTATCTTTATCAGCATTCAGTCAAAAAGACTCAAGTGTGTTTTACACAGTGTGCAAAGATCTGTAATACATCACCAGGCACCACAATGAAATGGAACATTAAGGCTGACATCATGACATCATGCAGCATGCCTCAAGGACAAATATAGATCATGTTTATCTTTAAGAGGTGATTCATTTGTGACATAGTAAAGAGATCTCCACTGACTGCTGACTTCACGGATCTACTTAGCTGAAAGTTGTTAGATTAACACCTCTGTTGCTGAAGTGGTAGGCTGAAAATTAAGTACAAATTGTATTTAATTTAAATACACTTTTAACTGCAAGATCTACTTAAGTTTTAATCATCTAACTGAAAATTTTAGATAGATGTTGGACCATGTTCTGTCCGGGGTTGTTGGTGTTCCAAAAGGGCTCATTGATTTACAATTAAAGGCCCAAGCTGAGAAAAAGACTATTATGAAACTTAAGTAGACATTGGACAGAGGCAAAAAAGGCTATAATGCCATTTTTCTAACAGTTCAGTATTTTTTAAACATCTTGCCTCCCACCTCATCCCCCGAACCTTTGGGAAGCAGCACTCCGAGCTCCTTCATTTGAGCTCGCATTATGCCCCTGTATCTCTGCTCATTTTTCATCCCCATTGCATTAAGTATTGATATTGATTTCTTGTAAATGGTGGCGAAATGGATGGCTCGCACTTTTTTGTGTTATTGTTCTGCAGCACTTGTAGGTAATTTATTATGGCTGAGGGTCCGGTGAGGCCTCCCAGTTCTGTGCCCCCCCCCCCCCCCCCTCCTGATGGAGCGTGCTTACCTGCCCAACAAAGCTGAAGGGTCACTCAGAAGCAGAAAGAGGCATGCAGAAAGTGTGCGTGCACAGCAACACCGACATATATGTACATTCAACACAGTGTCTCACTCACTTCATGTCATGATCCAAGATGAGGGTCCCTTGAAAAACACAATAATAAACTGGAAACGATAACTTTGGGGCATTTCTCAATCTTGTCATGAGGGTTTTGCAATGGGCAAGTACTTTATTTCTACTTTCCTCTTATTCTTGAATATTACTCTTTTTAGTAATGGCTGTAGCAGCACTTGTATTGAAATTCATTCCCAGTTTTGTGACAAAGCATGGCCTTCTTGACAGACTGGAGTGGTTTACTTGCATTGTCATCCTGGCCAATTTCTTTTCCCTGCTGCTGCAGCCCCAGCAGTCTATTTGCATTTCAATAGCCTCTCTGTCTGCTTGTATATTGCTTGATATTATGTCTCCCTTGTATGAATTCGATTTCAATGTCTGCATCTGGTGTTGCACTCCCAAAGCAGTCGTTGCAAAAGGTATATGAAATAAGACTTGGAAGTGAAACGCAACGATGATGTGTGATGATGTAAACTAAGACAGATTGTGGAAGCTTGTATAAGCATTTCCTTCCATAAAAAAGTGTTCACAAAAAAACTGTGACAGAGCAATCCTATGGAAAGTAATTGGAATTTCAAACTATTATTACCTCCAGGCCTGACAGTGATTTTTCACTATCTTGCGCCCTGACCCTGTTCAGGAAGCAACCCAATGGAAAGAAAATGCACACAGTGATGTAACCAAATGCATTGTGGTAAAACCGATATGTCTTGTTTACCATCTCTGTCAGCACAGCACCAGTGCAAAGCCACAAAAACCGGATGGTGCCACACTGTCGGACACTGTGGGTCACATGACCCACACCAGCATCCCACAGACCTCCCACTCAGGATGGGACATATGGGATATCAGAGGGACACTGACAGTTAACATTAGGAAGGCTTTACCGGAATTTATGCTTTTAAAACATATAACATAATCAAGCAAATCAATAACTGATTAATTGTTGTCCAATGGTCATTGGACAGAAGGTGATTCGAGGAATGAAAGCTGAGCTTTACATAATGTGCTTCCTCTAACAAACTGTGTTGCCAACAGTGGTGTAAGGTTGAGTCTTCAAGACTATACTCTACTTTGATCACACTTTTTACAAGAAACACTAAGTGCAATAAAAGTACATGTGTTTCCCCTCTTTGTAGAGACATAAAGGCATATCTCCACCCCTCCTCTTAATATTAACCTCTGCCAAATGGAGCTTCTGTTCAGAAACAATTAATGCCAACCAGTGTTGGGGTGTGCAGGCAGGATAACAGCTGTGTTTGGGCCACTTGTTGTGCCTCCAGCACAGATAATTACAGCAATCCAAAAGCATAGCAGCCGCTCTGGGAGTTTAATAATGTACAAGTAGTCACTATCTCTTTATAGATCATGTTACTGCAGCACTCACTGACGTGTAATTTAGATCAATCAAAAAATATGGCAGGGCTATGAAACCAGTGCCTTTGATAATAGTTGGCAGGTAGTAGTCACCCCCTGTTGTCGAAGCATCTGATATAAAGGGTTTCGTTCTGCCCTCCATCAAAGGGCCTGGTGCGCTAGGATGTGTAACCCAGGCAACAGATACATAAAGCATTGTGGGACTTGATTTAATTTGACTAAATGGAAGCTGGAGTATCTTGGTTCTCAGTTTGAATGTCCCTGTTAACCACCACTACAATGTAATGGGCCCCTCAACTTGGATTGTGTCCTGCTGGTATAGAAGGTTTTCAGCTATACAATGTTTTGCCTTTTTGTTGTCGCATGCATGTGCTGTACACATGCAGACAGCTTTGATTATAAATAATTTTAGATTTTGACGAATAACTGAACTTGAATTGCAGTTGAATCTTTAACTGGGGAACAGTCACTGCAACAATAGAGAGGGATCATGAATACGTCTGCAATGACACAGTTCACAGTTCTTTGTTTTCTTGATGTTCTCACCATCTTTTAAAAAATTTGGGGTCAGTAATTTAACTGCCGGCAAAAGCATTATTTAAATTTCAATGTATATAAAAGCTATATAAGTCTCCACAGGTCAAGCTTTGTTCGGTGGTCTGAACTCCTTTGCTTGATTTGGTTCATTGTGTATTTTCATACATGAGCTCCCTGTTTCAGCCTATTTAAAGAACTATTTGAACAAGACAATTTGGCCGGTAATACCTGGGTATCATTTTCAGCCTTTGCATGGGACTCTCCTTGCCTCTGGCTTGTTTTAAACTATCAGAACAATTCTAGCGGCTTCCTTTCCTTGTCCTACTTCTCACTTCCCTCCTTCTCTCTCATCCTGTGCTTTCAACCCATGGGTCTTTGTTTTAAATGGCAATTCATCCCATTCGTCCGCTCAGCCACGTTAAACATCAATTTCCTCACCGAGCACACATTACGACCCAATAGAAGAAATAAAATCTCTGCCATTTATTGTGCAACTCCCCCTCTACCCATTTCTGGCACTGCTATCTACCACTGGAACCTTCATCAAAGTAGCACACATCCACCAACAAGAGAGCAGCTACACAACAATGCTGATGCCATTTGACTTCCTCTTAAGACGTTTTATACTTACTGCAAAACAGTAACGATTCCAAGGCCCTTTGAATTCCTCCAAGAGGCACTGGTTTTATAAAACATGCATGAGGTGTTCAGTAAACAATGCCCAATGGTCTTATTCCTTTAAAATAAAACTATTTCCATGAGATGTAAGAGAGGCTTTAATATTGCCTTAAATATTAAAAGAGAGAACTGAGCCTCATCAATTTTTCATTTATTGGGCCTGTGTGTAAGGAGTCATCAATCACAAAAGAAATTACTGACATTTTCATTTCAAATAAAAAAGGGTACACTTTATCCAGCGGTAATAGGGATTGCCACTCTAACATAGGGAGCATTAAATGGCTTCTGGAGTGTTGAAAATGAGAAAATTTTCTTTTTTTTCTGTCTCAGAACAGATTGTGGTTTTTAACCTTGTGAGGCAAACATGCATGAAATTGCAAAAATAAAATGCAACATATTTGCCTGCTTAATACTTTATCCTTTAAGGGAGGATGACGTTAATTACAAATCAATAATAGTCTTACCTAAACAGGTGCATGTTCCCCTTTCCAATGAGGCCCAACTCACTGGTCGTTGATATTGATATCCTATGACATGAATTCATTGTTTGAGTCCACTGCTGTTATGATATATTGTTATAAATGTCTCCATCATTACAGCGCCTCGCTGCCTGTTTGCCTTTAGGCCCGAAGGTTTGTAATTACTGCACAATAAACAAATGGTTTGGGTAATGGGGGGTGCCTACAGGCAGTGGTGGAGGATTACCGGGAAAGGAGCCCACTTTTCACACTCCCAAAACCGCTCAACCCTCACCACAAGACCTGTCCCACATCTCACCACAAGTCCCCCTGTGGAATCACCCTCACTGAAATATAAATCTCTGAGCTGTGTTGATATATCATGAACTGACTTCATACATCGTGGAGGTGGGGGGAGTAAGGGCTACAGTAGGCCAGGATTTATAACAAAAGCTTGACATATGCTGCTAATTCACCTTGACAACACTGTCACTTCCTGCTTGGTGAATAATTGCCCGACAGAAGAAGAGTTTGTGTGCTGTCTCCCTGTCAGATATTTCCCAGCACACGCGGCTTCACTTATAATGGATGACTATTTGTTTATAATTTTTATACACAAGTCTAGCTGTCAGTCCCCCGCTCACCCTGTGTGCCGCTTTCTCATTTGCATAGGTAGATTGAGACGCCGCAAGCGTAAGGAGGTCAGCCTGCGTGTTGGTGATGGAGGATGCTGATTAATAAAGCTCTCTCTGCATCGTGGCAGCTTTGTAAATGTTTGATTAGTTTTGAATGGATTACTGTTAGATTATCGGGTTTGGGGCCAAAATGAGACATGGCTCTGCTGCTTGGAGACAGTCCCTTACGGGTGTCCTTTGACAAAATGGAGGCTGTGTGTTGACAGAGAGGAGTGAGGGGGGGCGAACAGCGTGCTCACTTATGTGAAAACATCAAAATGTTTGGCGTTACCCTTTCTCCCCGGTGTTCAAAATTAAGTATTTGGAATGGCAGGACTATAAAGATATCTTAAAATTAGAGATATCTATTGAGATTTTACAGGGAGTTATAGAGGCAGACAGCTCCAAAAAACCCACAGCTTTCACAGAAATGCTCAGCAATAACTCTAACTTGGAATAAGTTTCAATAAAAGTCCTCAGATTTCTGGAATCGTGATTGTTCCGTGACTCTTATATCAGTTCGCCATTCTGATGTTATTTAACGGTTTGGTGGGAATCTCATTGACACACAGTCGTAAATTTCCTCAGGCTGATGTGGGAGGCTCTTATATTGCTGGTATGGCAATCACACCGGTGATTATATGGGTAATGAAACATGTGCTTCCTCCTTGTGCCTGCCCCTTCTATAGCTTGTCTTTTTCCAACTCTTTCCCTAACTTTTCTTTCTCCGTGGGTAAAGGTGATAGATGGAGCATAACCAAAAGGCAAACAGTAACTCATCAGTTCCAAGACCTGCTATGCATTGCTGGATGCTGGTTAAAGGGAGAATGGCACCTTTAACATCAACACCAAAGGAGCCTGCTTCCCAGGTTAATGTTAACTCCGCCGCCCACTCCTTATACCCCCCAACTCCAATCAGTTTGCTGGAAGAAACTGTCCTGCCTTTTGACAGCGCTGCTGCCTTTCTGCTCCCCCCTTTTCAATCTGTTTAGTTTCCTGTTGTGACCTTTCATACAGTCAAATATATTAGCGAGTGGTGCACTCTCATTAAAACAGTGCATTAACCAAAAGACTCTTTGAGTCTAAATGACAGCCGAAGGAACTGAAAGCTAATAGCCGTGGGCAGTTGGGGAAACTTAACTCATGAATCAGTGTGCTAATGCCAGAGCAGTGAGCCTGGAGCGCTGTAAGCGTACAGCCCAATCCCCCCCCCACCACCATATCACCCCCCCATTCCTTCTCTCTCCCTTTTGATTCTTTGATGTCCTTTCTTTTTCTTTCTTTTCTCCACCGTACTACGTATCTCTTGTATTCACCATCACTGCTATGCTCACCTTCCAATTCTCTCTGACACAATTATCATTTTCCCCTCGCTCTTTCACCCAATCATCCTTTCAGTTATCTTACTTGTTAGTTTCATTCTCTGTTCATTACATTCTCAGTTCTCCTGTATCGGCTGTGCCATTGTTTCTGCTTTCTGCGTCTCTGCTCTTACAGTTTTTTTCCTGTGCACTCCCTAACTCTTTATCCACTCTTATTGTGGAGTGATAAAGATGAAAAAAGTGAGGGGAGAGGGGAGACGAGTAAAAAAGAGGAGAGACTAAAAGCTCATTACTTTACCTCTGATGGGAGAAAATGAGTGAGGGGGCAATAATAAAGCTTGAATTTTTCAATACTGTTAAAAATGGGGCTCTGACAGCTCACCGCCAGTGCAAGGGACAGGCGCCGACAACGCATGGTGAGCCACCGAATTAGCAATACCATACATCATAAAATCTAATTAAATCAAGGAGCAGAATCAAATTAGTTTTCTGTGACTCAAACCGGCCGCCAAAAGGGCTCTATTAAATGAACTGTAGAGAGGGGATTAAATAATTCACAGTGAGGGATTTTGCATTTATACAAAAATTGTGCACTTAATTGTCCGTGCTATATTACAGATTTGGCCTTATGTTAACAATGAGCCTAAAGCACACTTACTCGTGTGCACTGGGCACACATTAGGGCCTACATGGTCGACAAGGCTTCAAACTAAGGGGATATTAGACTAACCACTGGCTCAATAGCACTAGTATAGCAGAGCATAGCAGTCTAGAGCAGGCAAACTGATTATACTCCATCATGACATGGCGTGCAAAATGAACGGTAGCGTTTTCGTGAATAAGGTTAAACAGCGATTCAGATTAGAATATTAGGAAATGTGTTACTTTAGATGCCTCTGAAGTCCTGTGTGGATGTGTAGTATAATGTGGATTCTGGTCTTGTTGAAAAAATCCCCAGGTAAATCATCAAGCTAAACCCGAATCATGAAGTTCTGTCATAAAAATGGAGAGCTTTTGTTACTGTGCTGTGTGAGCACTCAACCATCTTAGCTATTCTCTTCATCTCTCACCCACATACACCCTTTTCTTCAATCTCTCCATCTCCTGAGCATCCCGCCCTGGCATCAAAACAGCACAACTTTATTATAGTCGCTGTCAATACTATAATAATAAAAGTACGCGGAGGGGAGAGACTACCATATTACACTTTTAACAAGAATATAGCAGATGCACATTGAGTCAACATTGAGTTTTAAAACTTGTCGGGATATGATTTGTGGCCTTGTCACTACAAATATTTTTCAATGTCACTGCAGCTAGCCTGGGCTGTCACTTCGGCGGTCAGCAGGGATGGGGGGAGGCAAAACACAATGATCTGGCCCTTAATGGAGAACCGCTGGTACTGGCATGGAGGTGATGAAGCACTGTTTAGTTTGCGGCTGCCATATTTCTGCTTGGGGACGCTATTATAAAACACAGTGTTATTTTGTCAGATTTCAATCACGAGCTGGGTTATTTGTCACCAGCTGTCACATTGTTGGGGCAAGTCAGGCTGACGGTGAAATATGACCTGTTCCAGTCCAACCCCCAGTTCTTGAGTTTTCTTTGGCCAAGACGAGTACCTAGAAACAGCCACAAACATCTTTTGTTCCACTTATTTGTTTGATCAAACAAGTGTAGGTAAAAAAAAAATCTATAAAGTTTAATTTGAATTCATTTGAATTCATTTGAATTGGCAACATGGGGTTTACATGTTAGCTGCCCTCAAGTCTATTATATATTTTGCTGTTCAGTCTGCATATCATTTGTTTTCATTTACACTGACACATTGAGCCATTCTCTCAGGTAGTCACGGATCTCTGTCTCTTCATTTAGCAGAAGAAATGGAAAGACATGATTATAGTGGAGGCAGCTGGAAGCTGGAGCTGGATTTCTACCATAAAAAGTGCTCTGAGGGGGATGTATCTAAACTCACCACACTTTCTGTTATGCTGGATAATGAGATACTAATAGTGTCCTTGATTCCTAACAACACATACCAATCAGATGAGGTTCCAAATGACCATTTGGACTAGTCCGAATCAATTATCCAATCAATTATATTATCATTATATTAGATGATTAATTTATGTTGTTCTTGGTGTTCTTCTTAGGTAAAGATTAGGAAGTTCAAGCCAGCATTTCTATTACATTTGAGGGATCTTACATGCCCCAGCGTTCTTACCACTCAAAAAATCCTTCAGAACATTTCAGAATTTGCTACTTAATGGTTACATCTAATCATAATCTAGAGGAAAACAAGAACATGCCACTCTCTACTCTCTGTCATCATGGTCTTCTTTTCAGTTCACTGTACATGTCAGTGCCTCAGACACCCCTGAACAACTTTCCAAATCATTTCACTTATATTTCCCAGTCGCCCTTGTGCTTGAACGTCATGGCCTCCTCACACATATGGAGAAGCAACATCCCGTCGTCTTTAAAGGCCTGCAATTCCTTCTATTTATGTCGAAATTATACTCTGCATGCATCATTACTTTAGGCTGTTTGTAGATGCTGGTGATACCAAACTATAAGGCAGCTGAAAAAATATGCAAATAGAATTTGATAACTTACAGAGCCTCTGTTGGTTGAGTTACAGGGGTGACATTGTGTACCTTTGTCACCGTCCCAGTCCCTGAATAAATGCTGTGTTATTTCTTCTGAAAGTAGACCAGCCCTCACTGACTGTTTCTATAACAAACAGTTTTATGACTCAACCAAAATATGTAAAGCAACACAAACTTTTTCCTTGTTGGCTGCCGTTTATGTCAGGTTGTCATTTCAATTTCCATTAATTCACAGGAAAGAGATTTACGACCAAGTATGTACAGCTCTCACCTGCACAAACATACATAACAAACTACATAAAACACAAAAAAACATGCACAACAGCTCACACATGAGCAAAAACACATAACAACCATTAGCTTTGGCTGACACGATTACCATTAGCATACTGTTTCTAGTTGTGCACATTTCGTTCCAAAAGAAGAATCATTTACATAATGTGTGCTTTCCCCAAACTGTGTGAACAACCGGCGCTCTGTGTAGGTTTCCTGCTGGCAAATGTTTCAAACTGACCTTGGGAAACGGTCCAGCCACAAACGCTGCGCTGTTATATCCATAATGGGCCTTTTACTTGTTTTTGTGTATATGTGTGTTTCTGCAAGCGTTTGAAATAGCATGTCTTTGTATATGCACACTTTTTGCTTGCCTGTGTGTGCGTGTGTCTATGTGTCTCCATCTGATGACTCTTTGCCAGTCAGACAGCTTTTACACATATTAATATTAATATGTGCCTGGGCTGCAGCCCATTGCATCCAAACCCCGTGGAGCAAAGTCTCCAAGGGGCACCATTATCATCCTGCTCTGACTGTCAGTGAACCTGGAGGAAGGTAGGACAGGCATGTTGACTACCGTTCTCGGGTCAAACAGTCAGGCTAATACAGCTCAAACCACCAGCGGTGGAGAGGATTTTTCTAAAATATTCTCTGATGACATGCATCTATTTGCACTGCAATTCTGATGAAATGTAGCTCTTTGTGGCTATGTGCTTAAGGCCTACCTGATGGTTTACTAAATGTGTATGGTAAAAAAACAAATGTAAAAAATCTCTTCATGCTGACGTATATGAGGCCACTTTCTCTATACAGCACATGCTGAGTTGGTGTCTTGGTTCTGAGGGTGTAGCTGATGATAATGTTTCTCATAAACTAAAAAAATCAATAAGGAATACAATGCATGTCTGTTGTTCTGTCAATGGGACACTCTGGGTAGAATCTCCAATAGAGTGGTCTTCATTGCTTTTTATTGGGGATGCAATGACACGCGATTTCCATCAAACTACATCTGTACAGTATATCAATGAGACTGACAGACATGAAGTGAATGCAACTAAACCGTCCCCATCTTCCCCCCGTCTTTCATACACGCAGGCAAAATGACACCCCACCCATGCACAGCAAAATAGATGAATTTTGCTTCAACAAAGGCAGTATAGTAATTAAATGTAAGATAGGGCCTTTCAGAATGGCCAAGACTGTGCCAAGCAAATATCCTGATCAGTTTAAAATCAACCAAGTGGAGCGAAATAACAAAAATCCAAATTGGTTGGTCTAGATATACTTGATAGGGCATTCAATATAACACACAACAATAGCTGAAATGAATAGGAATCAAATTACAAGAGGTGTGATATGGCACAAAACTGCATGTGGGAATTCAAGCACAATCACTTTTCAATGTGGCTTCCAATATTGCAGCCAATCCTCGCACGATTCATATCCGATCACAAATAATGTTTATCACCCTCATATCTCTCTCCCTAATGGAAAAGGCCTAGTGTTGGGGTTTAAGGAGTGCATTCATTTTTAATGAGGTCTGGGCAATGGCCAGAATGAAATGAACAGCGAGACTTTTTGGAAAAAGACTAGGAGAGTATGGCAGTAAAAGATCAATCCACTTTTTTTTTCAAATTTTACAAGGTTATCATCAAGTTCTAGGCTTTTAAAAACAATCACTGTAATGTTACAGTGTTGTTTAGAAATTCGACTGAGCACAGTTGTTGAAGCCACAGAAATTACATAAAACCACGGCTACAAGTAAATGGTGTTTTTGAGTGGTTTCAAATCAATATATTTAGATCCTAGACTATTGGATGACCTCAGTGGTTTCTAGTAACATTGCCTTTACAAAGTCCTTTGTGTTATATATAATCTGTAGTATAATCTGCACCTTAGATTCCATGAGGTCATATAGTGTTCAACACACAAAATTATTAACCCTAACCAAATAATTCTCCAATGTGTTTGTGAGTTCTGAAGAACCATCAAATTCCCTGTAAAATAAGCATTCATACAAGAGAAGCCAGCCATAATTTACATCTAATTCTGGAGGATAAAATGTATTTCCTGCCTCCCCAGGAAGCATGATTGGTGTGTGACTGTGTATGGTGATGAGATCACTTGCTGGGGCTGAGGATAAAATGTCGCTTAGGATAATGTGATTGCCCTTAAGGTACAAGGAGGTGAATTATATATCCTGATTTATAATCTGAAAATTAAAGACTCACTCATTTTCTAATTTAATTCCACCTTCAATGGAACAATGTTCACTCTGAGCCAAATTGGCGAATAATGTTACTAATTCAGATGCAGATGTAATTTCTATTCGAGGGGCTGTGGCGCATGGTGATGAACGAGTCCCGGATGGATCGTTGCCACTCCTATCTCCCCGTCTCGACAATTCCGTAGCAGTTGTGATAATAACCTGAGCAATAAAGGAGGGATAGACAGAGCTACCCCGTTCCACTGCTCACACCCCGAGTCATCTGATACTTCATCTAATAGTATTTCTGTCCTTTCCTGCTCTGTCGGCAGCTGACATGGTGCTCTTCAGCACACGAAAACAGAGCAGCGAGCATTATAGATGTACAAAAGCATTAACAGGAAGACTTCCAATAATCTGCATAATTACTGCCACGTCCTGCAATACAAAAAAGTCATTGCAATAAATCTGCTGTTAAAACTTGATTGAATGCAGGGTAAATGTCAAGGTAATTATGAAACGGTGAGGGTCAAAAGCAACGTTAAATCCTCCCACAGAGTGGTGACATTCAAGCAAAAGAGGAAAGAACTGCATGCGAGAATGGAAGACTGGGACAGAGAGGGGAAGAGTTTGTAAATGTATCCAGCCGCTTCTCAACTGCCACTGCCTTTTTATTTATGAATGTGAACCATTTGAGATATGACCTCTCTGTGACGCGTTTCTTCCTGCTCACTAATGGTTCCATTAAGGACAGAATTCATCATTTAAAATATCAAAGTATCATAATGACACAAATACGTTCAGGATCTGCATGTGAATTTTGAATTACTGCATCTTTAATTTGCCTTTTCCCTTGTTAGTTCATTTGACCTGGTTGGGGAGGCCTCACCCTGGACATAAAACTCTTTCCAGCGTGTAAGAAAATGAACTGGAGACGAAACGCAACGTGCACATACACTTAATCTTTCCTGAGGATTGGATAGGAAGCGTGCTCCAAAGTTCCATACATCACTGTATGAAGTGGTCACATAGATGCTTGGACACTGGGACTGGCAGAGGTCAGTCCCCCTACTCGTTGTAAAGCGCTGGTGCAGGGTAGACGGGTCAGGTGGGAGTGTGGAGGCAAAGCTGGGTGCTGCGTCTCTTGCTTCCTCTTCAAAGCCAAATGATCAGTGGAGCATAATGACTGAAGAATGACAGGGCCTCTATAAGCCATGTCCTGGCCTCTTCTAGCTCCTGCTCACGCTCACTTCACTTGAGGTATAATGTCAAAGAACAGATTTTTTTTCTTGCTGCTTTGTCCTTCCTGATTCCCCACATTTCCCCGTCCTGTGCACCCCCAACCACTGTACAAGTCCATGACAAAAAGCCAATAGAGTTAGCTGCCGGGGCTTGGAGCTCTCAGAGGGATAACTAGCACAGAAGGTTAAAGCAACAATGTGCTCAGCCCATTGAGTTGCTCCTTCTGTAGCAATGGTGAATGTGAGCATGAGTGTGCCAGTGTGTGTGCATATCTCAAAATAATTGTGTATGTAAAGGTGTCAAGGGTTGTTCAAATGTATATGCTGTGATATAACCAAAAGAACACCTGTTCACTCGTGCATTGTAGTGCTAGCTAAATAATGGGGGCCTCATTTGATTTCACTCAAACCACAGTCATGAGTTTTAGAGTTCCAAGTAAACTCAATGCACGCTTTGTGTCGAATGAAAGAACGTGTAGAGTAAAGCAAGCACAAGCTTCGTAATGGCTTCAGCAGAAATGCAAATTATTTATTTCCTTTCTTTTAAAATAGCAGCAATTTGGAAGACTGAGGTAAAAAGCAAATGTCTGCATTCTGAGATGGCTTTGTCTCGCAGAAATTCAGAATTTCTCTTCCACAAAAGAGATGCAGCTACAATGAAAGGTGTGATATCGCCTCTCTGCAAACCATTATGGGGCCTTGCTGGAAGTGACAGGTGTACGAATGAGGCCCTCTCTTTTCCTAAGTATGGCAAACCGTGGTCATTCACTCTGCTTTGTTTTTAGCGTAATAGCCCCATTTACAAAATGTCCGGGAAATTAATACGGGACAAACGTGGCGGTAACTGAGCCAACTAATTTTTGCTCATTCAACTTGAATTATTAATAGGTGAGAAATATACCATATGCTTTCAGAGGACCGGCATACATTCATTTTATACAGAATTGCTGCTGTTTTGTGAAGAGTGTAAGTAGCTTAACTGCTCTTTTCAAAAGATGTGACTTATATGGAGGCCTTAATGATGTATAAATCAGTCCATGTAATTACGCTTCCAGCTGCTGCCTTGGGCTCGGCTGAAACCACGGACCCTCAACACTACAGCCTTCATCACCTGAATCCGTTTTAATCAACCAACATTAGTTTTCACTCCTCAGATGACATTATTATGAGTTATAGAAGGGCAGCAAAGGGAAGTGTGTGTGTTTGTTTGTGTGTGTGTGTGTGTATACTCACTCATAGCTCATATTAACACATAAATAGTCCACTGCACATTTTTGTTTTGTCTAAAAATATAGAAAAGTAAACAGAATGATGAACAGCCTCTACCAGTGTTATAACTTGATATTTTGTCATCGACGACTAAAACTTCATCACTTCTGACAAGCACAGCTCTCCCATTCAAGGTTTAGTGCGTGATTTAGCATAAAACTACTGGATGGTAGTTAGGGCTTGGTGAAGAGGTGGGGCACCACCTAGTGAAAAGTCACTGCAACAACTTTTGACTATAATTCCTTTTATCTAATGCTATGCAAGTAATGAGATTTAGATTTTCAATCATACAGTCCAAATATCATCCTGAATATTTGTAACAGTTATGTATTGTTGTTTTTCCATTTTTGTGAGAATTTGTTTACATCACTAAAATCCATGTCCAGGTTTCTGATAAAGGTGCAATAGACGAGTGGGCGTAAATAAGTTAATTTGTCATGAGTCCCACAAATTGAGGCACAATTTCCAATAAAATATAAATACAAATCAATGCCTAGATTAAAGTTATTTTGTACCGAAAGACATTGGAGGCATATCGGCTGTTTATGCAACTGTTCAAGAATCAGATTAGAGAACGCTATAGTTGCAGGGGCAGTATTGAGGAACATAACTCAGTCTTTGAATGAAGCCCTGTCTTTGAAAAGTCATACGTTTTGCATATCCAAACACCATTTGTTTGACAGAGCTCAGGATGATGCAAAACACAGCGGACCTATTTATCTTGAAGGTTAATAAAAAACAACAATGAGGAAAACAACGAAGGACTTGCTGTAGTAGTACAATAACGCGTTTGAAAAGAATTCCTTTCCAGAGAAAAGCTGTGGTTAGGGAAATGGTATTGAAATTTAAATGTGGATGATTATCAGCATCCTTTCATTTTATCATGTGCTCCAACAGTTATCATTTACATGTGCACCTTATTATGAGGTGACTAATCTTTTTATGCAAATTAGTTCTGTATAACCTGACACAAAATGTATCCAGTCATTGTTTAAATAATTGAAAACAATGTTTATAAGTCTGTGAGTAAACACCAAGGACTTACGATCACCATGAGTTTCAATATTTGTGCCTATCTTTAGAGCAGAGATATTTACATACATATGATATCTAAATTCTCTCATTTTGACACATATTTAGTGTTCATGTACTCAAAATATACCATAAAGAAAACTATCCATCATTTGTTTTCGCTTCACAACATACTCTGGATATTTAAAACAAAGACA
Source organism: Menidia menidia (assembly GCA_907169785.1). Classification (NCBI taxonomy): domain Eukaryota; kingdom Metazoa; phylum Chordata; class Actinopteri; order Atheriniformes; family Atherinopsidae; genus Menidia; species Menidia menidia. Next base: position 7,071,118 of record CAJRST010039999.1, read on the forward strand.
GCATATTAATTGTGAGCAGAGAGAAACCGCATTGGGATTAATGACCAAGCAACTCGTTGCTAATTGTCACATCAAACAAATGGGTCCTAATTGACCAAGGTTCTAGCTTCGGTTCTAAGTGGACATAGAGTGGGCGCTGCCTCTAGATTGGTCCCTTTGTCTGCTTTCATTAGTGGGTCGAGGCCCTACATTAAGAAGTCCACAATGGAGTCGTGTTTTCTTTGGTGTGTAATGAAACACACACCTGCAACTCTCAGGGAATGAATAGAAACTTGAATCTAATATCACTGTCATGTGGCTTCTATTAAGGTTTACTATAGCCATGTTTTGTGTTTGTGCTACGGGGGGCACTTTTATGTGTGCATTTTTTCTGCAGTTTTCATACAAAGAGGACAAAAAGAAGAGAGACATATTGTGAAAAACAGCAGATGACAATCGAAGAGGTGAAGTAAGAAAACTTAGATTGTAGCTGAGAAGCCAGTTCTGAGTTTAACTTCTCTCATTTTGTCCATGAAGGAGGTTATAGTTACTTTCAACGTTCATTTACAACAGATTTTATATTTCATGACTGAAAATTATTCAGTTATATCTAAGCAACAAAATATGTGGTTTGATCATTGCAATTAATTAATGATAAATTGAGGTATGGGGCAAAGTGAGAATAAATTTAGAAAATAATAAACTTGTGCTTCTTCATGACTGTGAAATCAAGCGAAGAGGTCATAAAATGTGATTGTTTAAGTTTTCTTTGTCAGTTTATATACAGGCACACATATGCACACGAACAGTCTGCTTCATCTTGAAATGCTAATTTATGATTAGCATCATTATGCAGTGGTGTAATTTCACAAAGCCTTCCCACAGTGGAGCACAAAAAGCTCATTCACCACCAGAGCTGCTGTGTGGGGAAGAATTATGGCACGCTGATGAATCCATTCATGTGGGAGAGGATTTATTTGATAATTACAGACCCTCACAGTTTTAATGCCACTTAATGAGGAACTCGCATAGTGCGATTCCTACTTGGCCTGAGGAATGGATGTTGGTTTTTATTTAGTTTTTTTTTTCTTTTCTTTTTTTTTGTGCCATGCAACATCTGTTAGCCTTTCCATGCAGCAAACTAACCGAGGTAGTGCTTGTGGGTCCTCATTTTTCTCTCCATGTAGTATAAGTAGGTTGTTAATTAACGGACCGGTAGTCAGGTATGAATCAATGTTAATACAAATGCAAAATGCCACCACTAGCCTAATTCATGCTGTAAATATAATTATGACAATTGCTGAGAAGACTGTTGACCTGATAAATGAGATCATCCAACGAAATGTAAATAATAGCCAAATTTATTTTTCCTCTCACCTTTTGAAAAACATCGACTAATACATGATCTAGTTGAAAGCTGTCTTCCTCCGACAACAATGTTTACAATAATATAGTCTAATAATGCCTCTAATAATAAAGTCATACTGCCTCACACCCGTGTTACCGTGGAGAGGTAATTAAGTTGGCAAAGTTCATCAGCTCAATCATCAGCAGTTAACAAATAGGTGTCACTGCACCTCTATACTTTCAACGTACTATATTTATAATGGCAAACAATTACAGAGAGGGCCCTTTAGCTGGGATAGCACTACTTGCTGCCGGCACTAATGAAAAGCTATAATCACTCTGCCCACATCAGTTATTAGTAGGAATTTATGGGTCAGTTGAAGGACCAACAGTTATATGCATTAGGATAAATAACACTACAGCTTGTGACAAGTATAACAAACCAATGAGAAGCATATGAACTTCTAATTCTAGCCATAGTTTACAATTAGGTTTATGCAAAGATTTTAAAAGTTAAGTCAAATACACTTTTCGAGCCATGTGATGAATATTGTCTTTGTGTTACGGGTTCAACCCTAAGACAATATTTATCACATTTTGACTGATATTAACGGAGAAATGCTCATTTATTGAACACCTTATATTTAAGTGAATACACGCACCTGAAAGAAGGATGCCCCTGCCCAGATTTTAACGGTTTAAAATCAACAGATACCTGCAATATCACGTCTTTTATTAGAGACTTTCCAATTCTGGTTAGCCAGACTTTCAGATAAATACAACCCTTTACCATCCGAAGTATGTTTTGCACACTCTAACTGCAGAATTACCATGATAAGTAGTGTACGATCCTTGTCTTCCCATCATCCCTTTTTCCTTTATATTCCTGTTTCTCAACATATTTCTTGCAGTCCTTTTCTGCTCCCCGCTCCCTCATCTTGTCCAGTTGCTCAGCCAAGCCTTGTGGAATGCCATGTTTCTTTGATCAGGTCTTCATTATGGGTGACTCTGTGACGCTTGACTGTCTGACGTTAAGGGGGCTCGCTAAGGGAGAAGCATTGCCTCCATGTGGACGAGGCCTCTCCACACAAGACTGAACAATCGCCAGGCATCCTGCTTCCATTAATGAGAAGCAAGCACCATCCACCGCACTCCCACGGCTGCCTCCACCAGGTGGAATGCCTGGCCCTTGTCACTCATGGCATTGCTGAGGGCAATTAGCAATTCATTAAGTGAGTGACTGTCCACCGAGCTGCATCAATTAGGGGATAGTTGATATGTCTGTTATTGTCAGACTCGGAGATTGCACTGCTTCTCTGTCAATGTCTGCTTTTGCCTTTGTGCTTTTACATTCATAGTTGGCATGTGTGTCTTGACCTAAGATCTGCAATAACCCTCATATTATAAAGAGATGACCAATTATGTGGCATGAAAAAAGTGTGATAGATATGATCAAGTTTCACTCATAACATATTTAAAACACACTGGCAAACTTTTCGGGCTTCTTATTTTAATCTTCAAAATTCTCCTCTCGGATAAACTTAAAAGGGAATTTGTTGCCATCTGCAGGAAAAAGGAAGTACTGTTAGAATATCTGTCGTACATTGCCACAACACTGATGTTTTCCTGCATGAAGGACCATTTAATTTGTCAGTTAAGGTCAACAGGTAAATGTGGCTGTCCGTGGCGCCAACTGGCACTCCTCTACCTGTAAATCAGTTATTCATTTTCTATACGATTTACAAAAACAAGAAGTAAACAGCCCACATGCCAAAATCTAAAGTGATTACTGTTAGTGTTCTGAATAGATGTAAGACAAAATAGAAAATTTGTTTAACAGCTCACATCCTTGTGGCCTGGCCTGGCTAATATGTAAAATATCCCAAAAGAGATGACCATTGTTAAGAGCCAGCTGGGCAAATCTCAGGCAAATTCCCCTTGTTGTTCACAAACACGATTCCTCATCTCACTCTTTCGATTCAGATAACAGTGTACTTCTTTGCATGCATATCTGATCCCTGTCTACGAAGATTCAAAGTGCATGACTCCCATCAACTTTGTTGGAAGGGGAGTTGATGAAAAGCAAATAGGTTATAGGGCTGTTGTTTGAAAGTCGTGCTGAAAATCATTTAGTCACGTAGGCCTTATTTGCATCATAAACTGCATACACCGTCTAACTTGGGCTGGTGGCCCCCTACTTTCACTGTAACTGTCACTAAGAGCTCTAACTGCTACTTTGGTTTCAGTCAAATTGACAATGACTGTGACTTTGAACTTGAATGACAAAAAAATGTTGAGTTGACTGTAATTTGTAGCTTGTAGCCTTCAAAGCATGTGGGGATTAATTTCACTTAATTTTTTTTAATTCCGATTATTTTGTTACTCGATGCAAATACATAGTTTAGATGCCAACACTCTTATTTGACTGTAAAATCCATACACGCACCCCTAATTTACCTTTGCAAACCAGCCGCACAGCTAACAGTGTGAGGTAAGGTCAGTTTATATTGTTTCACTGTTAATTCATGAAAAAGTGCCACGCTTTATTCACTATACCTTGAGATTACAGTCGTGCGGTTTTAAGAGGCCAGCTGAATGCAGGCAAAGCTTGAAACTTCCTTTGTGGCTCAGTGACTCAGAGCAGGGATGCACGCTGTAGGTAGAGCACAGCAGGTCTAAATAAACACAGAGGTCGACAACACTCTGATCACAATGTAAAGCAACAAAAGGCTCACTGATAATGATAATTCTAATTATCGCATTTTGCTCAGGGGTCAGCAGCAAAAGCATTAAACAAAGTCACCATTACCTGATAGATGGCGGAACAAAACTCTTTTCTCTCCTGCAAAATTGTTTGCCAGCCATTAGCAATGCAGTGTAATGCCAATGATTGACGTTGCTGTCTACTTAGCAGTGACACGGGATGTGTGTGTAAGAGGAGGGGTCAGTATGCTGGCTAGGGGGGCAGTGCATGGGGATTGATCGGGGTCTGCTTTGTTGCCAAACGGGGGGAGAGGGTGTATTGGCGCGTAGACAATGAGCCCCGGCCAGCGCTGAAAGGCCCATTCTGCGGATCCCTGTTAGCTGTCTATTATCCACGGTCTCCAGGGGGCTGCTAAATAGAGGGCATGTGTTAGGCAGACATTTATCATGTAATTACAGCACTAGGATCCGTTTCTGATGGTGTGTGATGATTACTAATAATTACTGTGCATTTCACGCCTCCAAAGGGCCCAGATGGGGTCCCAGGGCGTCAATACAAAGGACGGGAGGGAGAATTTAAAAAAAAAAGAAAAAGAACAGGCATGAGGCAGGAAAATGGGAGGAGAGGGAAAGACAGATGATGAGAATGAAGGGTGGCTTAGTGTTTTACCTCAATGCTGCTCATTTACTAAATTAATTGATCCAAATATGTATGCTACATTATCAAGGAAAGAAAAGAAAAGAAAAGTAATAGGAAAGTAATAATAATTGCTGGAAAGACATGAGTTGTGTAATTGTTTATGAACAACTAACATTCTACAGCGATTACACTTCACAAATATGTGTATAGTTTCCTGTGGTTTAATTTGTATCATGCTGACTGATTTATAATTTTAAAAAAAAGTTTGTATTTTATTTATTTAGACCAGGGGTAAAAGAAAGAAGAAAAATACCCTCTTTTGAGAGAAGCCATTTTGCCTCTGTCAAATTCTGGGAATGGGCCACATTTGTAGGTGAAATACAGTGGTTGGCTGCTGTATTTCTGCCCTCTACAGGAATCTAGATAAATCAAAAAGGTCAAGCTGCAACTTATATAATGCAGTAAGGAAAGATACGGGTACGTTGTGCATTCAGCGTGCACAGAATGTGTATGTTGACATGAGTTGAAGTGAATTGGGAAATGTAAAGCGGCAACTTCTGGCTGAACGCTGAAGTCAAGTTTTCCCTCTCCAACAGCTTTTATCGTTAAACGTTATACCTGAAGCCCCATGTGTCCCTATTAACCCAAGCAACAAAACTAGATTGTCCTATTTGCCCTTTTTAGGGGGCCCTAGTAAAGACTTCAAGGTCCCCACCTGGTCAAGGTGAGCTCAAATTAAACCCTCTGACTGGCAGTGTTTTACCTGCAGCACAAAAAGCCATCTGAATCAATATGGGAGAGCAGGTAGGGAGGGGGTGTAGAGAGGAGAAGATGAGTACCGTCCTGTTTAATAGAAACAAATTGCTCTCCACTTCCCAGTGACACAGATAGTGGACCATTTGTGCCTGCTGGCCTTTGTTGGGAACAACAGAAAGGAAATGTACTCATCCTGGCTAAGGATAAAGTTCGGGGCTTTCTGTTACACACCAGTTACCTTAGCCTATGTGCCCACCCCCTTGAACAAGTACAGCGGTTAAGTAGTTCAGGTGCCTGCTACATTCTGTTAGATTAAAGGTCCTTGCTTTTGGCCTGAGTTGAATTGCCTCAGCTGCAGATGAAGGGAGTAGAAAGCGGGAGGAAGGGAGGGGGGCGGGGGGAGTAGCAAAGTTGTAGGGGCAGGGGGCATGAATGGACGTCTTGTGCATGCTCACAGAAGCGAAACGCTTTGGGACAGCCGACCAGCATTTCTCTACACCAAGAACCTTAAAGAAAGTCTTCAGGGTTGGTCGGTGTGTAAGGGATGTGGGCAGAGCAACCCAGCCCCCCCTTCAAACTCTGTGTGCTGCTCACTCTAAATCCTCAACCACATATTCACCGGGTTGGTGAAAAGCGGCACATGTTTGCAGCAAGGACTAGGACAGGTGGGTAGAGGGAGGGAGGATCTTTTTGAACGCTAGAGATACACCAACCGTTGACCCAGTGGAACGTGGACCAAAAGAAAATGTAGACAATGCGTGCAGAACATGAGCAGGCTGTGTAACTGTGCGCCAATACGCACCTGTGCTACCCACCAACACAGAGTGGCAGTAAATTCAGGGTCTGAGGAGAACTGGAACCTAAGGATATCCAATAACCTGCTACGTGCCTTGTAGTTGTGGCATTGATTCTGTTAAATTCTTCAGAGAATTGTGATGAATCTTTATGATCTCTCAGTCCAAGGAAATGTCACTCGACTTAAGGAATTAACAATACCGCAGCCTTTTACATTTTTTTCTTGTTACTTTTTCCCTCTGAATGGATCTCACACATGATCCTGAAACTAGTCAAGGAATGATACACTCAAACCCTGAGCATGTCTGACTTAGACAAACTCATTCTCAAGGTACGGGGTCAAGTACAAGAGTCAGAGGTGAAGTCAGTCACGAGATTGGATTCCTGTCTGTGGGGAAATACTGCATGAGTAGGAATGGAGTAGTTTTGTGATCTGAGAGGACCCTGTTCAAGGATTAATATCAATTCCCTGTTTCGATGCTCTCAGAAAATAGTATGAGAACACCTCATTGGATACATTTATCAGATAAAAAGATCAAAAAGATCGGGGTGCCGAGTCACTTTATAAAACAAATCAAGTGAGTCAGTCTGTGTGACATGAAGTAAATGTTCAGTAATCCACATCTTAATCTTGTGCCGCACTCAGTGCAGCTTAAAGAAACTGATACTCCTGTGACTTCTTTAACGGCTGATTGTGTTACCTTTACAATTCAGTTTCCCCTCCTTCCTGTTTTGTGCCCTTGGAATCCTCGATAAAAGTATCCCACTGTGGATTTCCACCTGTGCCGGAGAAGATATGGCAATGGTCTAGGGTCAGAAGAAAGACTCAGCCCCATGGGCTGATTCTGAAACAGAAGTTAAAAGGTTAGGACAATCAATTCATTAGTTTGCTTTGCTGGAAAGGCCAGATTTTTTTGACCCCCATCTTTTGACTAAATATGTGTTCTTCTGCCTGAAATTTTGTATTTTTCTTAGCACAACTTCACATTAACATGCTTTAAATAGACACATTTTAAGTACATTATTTTTACTAACAGCGTATGAGGCAAATGTGTAAAATAAGTGTTATCAAATCATCAAAAATGTATTTTTGAGCATTCTAAGTTAGGAGAAAGCCCTGGGAGGGAGGGCACAGCATCCCATAACTTTACATGACCATATCTAGGCAATGGGATGGACACCTGAGCTGATATTCATTAACAGATTTGAAAAAAACAAAAAAAAGAATCCAAATAAATGATGAAAAAATTACTTTGATGTCATCCACTGGTATGTGAACAGTTGTTATAATGCCATAAAAACCCATCTGATTGTTGTGCTTGAAATTTCTCGTGTAATCAAACTAAATGAATGTATGGATTGTTCAGCATAACTGTATTTGGCTATAATGATGAAGCAATCTCTACATCTCTACTTTCAAGGATGTCATGTAATCATGGCCCCGTGTCAGTGTTTATGTTCAAGTGCACAGCCCCATCACAGCTTACATTTCAACTTCTCTGTGGTTGCAGCCACTGACTCCGCACACCACTGTCAGCAGTTTCTCTTGTGATCTAAGACTGCTCGGTCTCAAACCTTCAGCCTTCTTGATTGTCTTTATCTGTTTGTTTCATCTATCCTTTTTTTCAAAGTCCCTATTTTTTTCTTGAGTTTATTCACATGTAATAAATCACAAATATCAATTTTGTTTAAATTGAATCTGTGTATTTCAATCTGAAAGACTGAGCACAATTATTTCTCAAGGGAGCCAAAACATCAGTTGTGTCTGATTAAAAGTTGTGTTCATCCAATTTGTTATTTTAATGTGCAAAAAATAAAAATAAAAAAAATAATTCAGTTTGACTTAGTCAATTCTAGATTACTACTATTACTACTATTGCTACTTTGTAAAGAATAAGATATCATAAAAAGAGGCATTTTTTCATATAATAAGATTTGTTGTGATACTTTTTTACACATTTCCTTTTAGTGTCTACACAATGGCAAGCATTCATATACAAAGAATATGTTTATGGTTGTCAGCAGAGCGTAACATATTTCTTTTCTTCTTCTAAATTCTAATTCATTTTGTGCAGGGGGAGGCAATTTATCTGTCATGGCTTCTAAAGAAGTAGCTCACTTTGCCCCCCTCTTCCCTATTATACTGACAGCAACCTTATTAGCCACAAGGGAAACTAGCCGCCACATGAATTTGGCCACTGTTCACCTATGGGGCCAGGGCAAGCCTCCTTTCTCAATAGCGCCAATGATGCTGAGATTTTCTTTTCAGTTATTATTTGATAAATATATTAATTATGACCTGGGGATGACAGTCCAATCAGATTGTAAGGCACCCAGTCGTGGACCCCCGCCCCCCACTTTGGTGATAAGTTCTCTCAGGTTTCTAAAGCTGTCATCCAGAGGGCTTGGACTTCTTATCAGTACTGGACCCATTCTAAGGATAATTTCCTGTGTGTCGTAATTAAATGGTGGCTCTCTGATGGCAAGCGACTCCCCTTTTAATGCAAGAACCTACTGATGCTTTGTTTTTTTGTCCTTGGGGATGAGTTAAGGGGGTGCGGGCCCTAGATGAGGCTGAAGATTAAGCTTGTTTTCTTTATATTTCACTTAGTAAGGTGCAGATTTTCTTTCCAGTTCATATATTAGAAGCTGATTTGATGAGAGTTGTTGCTTTGACACAACAGATATGATCTGAATTAGACTAAAGTCACACATATGATGTGCGATTTAAGCTTGACTTTCAATTATTTTTATTGTGAGCCAAAAAAAAAAGGATGCCGCATTTAGTGTTTAATTGACTGACAAACCATATAATGATCATTGTGGTCCAAACATTGCATATTTTAAACAAAAAGTATCCACAAAACACCACAGTTGTGAACCATTCCTAAGGCCTAGGAGCTATTGTATATGTTGAGGTTTTCCTGGAAAAGTCGATGTGACACAGTGTGTACCCTGTAAAGTAACCTGCCACTGCAAAACATCGAATCAGCCTCCCTGGCCTTGTCTGACAGCCGTCTGGACTTTAAAAACGGGTGATAACTTAATTTCTACTCATGTCAACACTACTGCAGGGGCCAAAAGGAAACTGTGGCCCTATTGTGTGTCTGTCATATCATCCTGCATTTTGTGGCCTCAAGAATGAAAAATATTTAAGTGGCTTTGATGTCCCGGATCTTGTTGAACTGCTCTGATGGTCTGAAAGCATTTGAGTTTTGATGCTCATCATCTCCTATGTCCATCCTTTTATCTGTAGCATTAATACTATCGAATTTTGTTTGTGCACCGGTGTAGTCCCCGGTTGTTGTGTGTGAAGGTTCAGTGATGAGTAGGGTTACCTCCACACGGCCAGCAATAGTGCCGCATACCCTCGTAGAACCAAACACAAGTGCAAGGCTTATGCTGGAACAACCCTGAGTTGAGGGCGTTGACAGCAGTTTCTATCTGCCAATCTCCCTGTGGATATTGTTGCAGTACTGGCAGACAGACAGCCAGGTCTTGTGGGCTGACAGAGCCCCTCTGTCGGCAGGTTATCATTTCCAATTAAACCCTTTCATCCTAACGTACAGTCAGCTCCTTGGCCAAAAAAAAAAAAAAAAAGACCTGAATAAGACATTATTAGTTGATTTCAACAGGTACCCTTTTTTCCACAAAAACTTGGCTCTGTAGCTGGAGGGATTGGGCAATATTCTAAAGCATTACAGTTCAAGATTCTTTAGGTATCTCGATGCATATAGCTCAGACCTTCTGCCATCTATGGTGGTCACATTCTGTGTGGAGATAAACTTTCAAAATTGTATCAGATTGACACATTGGCATGTCCTCTCTAACATGTGTCCCAGCACAAGGGCCTTTTTGTTTTTCTATGTTCTGGTGGGACCCACTATGGACAGCACTGTTTCTATCCAGTACGCAGGAGACATGAAGGAATGCATGCAGAGCTCAGTAACTGTCTGTTGAAAAAGCCCTCACAAGGTCTCATTTCCTTTAATAAGATGGCCTCAAAGGCATCCGGATGAACCAACTAAATACAGATTAACCCTCAGTATCATCAGCAACCACTCACTCATCATGACTAAACCACTCAAGCGTGGGTGTGTGCAAGCATACTTAAACACACAATATTCACTTATCTGTGATAAATACTGGTATTTTCTAGGGTAAACAATTGATTTAGAAAATGACTGTGTTTCACTTTTCCAAGTGATCACTGAACACTAAGTTTAAAGAGGTCATCAGCAAATAGTAATTTAAGGCCACATCATAGTTCAAATAAAACAAAAATGTTAAAAACAATGTACACAAAACCTCACACAAATGGTTAAACAAGAATTATTTAACATTTCATAAAAACTAAATTCAATTAAAGTTACGAAAACATTTATTTCCATCTTTAAAGTATTACATGTTGCTATCCATGTGCTGTCCACACTCACCAAATTACCCTAAATGGAACCTAAATGGAAAGGAAACCAGACATTGGGGTGTTTGAAGCCGCTTGTTGAAATTATTGCTTTGGGAAAATAAAGCAACTGGTTTTGTTCCAGTTTTTTCATTGGAAACATATTCTTGTTTTTTCAAAATGCTTAAATGGCACCCTTTTGACTTTGTTGTGGGTTTCCACTGAAAAAATGTACATGTGTTTCTCATCAACCCATTCACACACACAACACCTAAAATCATTTGACATATGTTGCACTGCATGTAAACATGGCACTTTTTCTTTACAGTCACATGGCAGCGAGCTCACCAGGACCATGTGGGATTCAGTCAATTGTTTGTGTCTGCATCATTTTGGCCAAAGCCTGTTACGGACATTAAGAGTGCAGAAATTGTGTATCAATTAAATCTTCAAAACTATGCTGGTAATATCTATGTTTTTCTGTCACTGATCAAATTAGACAAAAAGTTTTATTTTGGATGTTGATACACAAAGATTCCATAAATATTAAGTTACTGAGATAAAATAACAGCCCAGCTGATTTTCTGTAGAATATAGCAAGGTAAATCGTGCTCTCACAGTTAGGCTTCAGGGCATAACGAGCTGCAATGCAGCTTCGCTACAACCTTTAAACCTATCTGCAGCTCCTGGCCAAATGTTCTGGCATGTGAGTTTGCTGTGTGCTTCGTCTAGTTTTACAAAGAGGGGTTTTAAGTGCAATTCAATTCACAATTTCCTCTAAAGTATACACTTTCTGAAATGTATCCGCCTTAACCCATACCAACTTCCCGTTCCAACAGAAAAAAAATACACACCGAGGCAGCAGTCAAAAATAGTTGGGTGCTCAATTTCAGATTTGCTTTCCATGAACTCAGTAGGGTTTAAGCAGAGTTTTGCTCATATCTTTAACAGATTATAGCCCTGTCTAAACTACTGGGTTGGAATAACTTCAGTAAATGAACCAATAAAAGAACTGTAGATGATAAAACTCAGGAATGAAGATTTAAGAAGGGCAAATATGACACAGAGAGATCTGGGAAGAGGAGAGTGTAAAGGTGCACCATCAGAAATACCAGGATAATCCTCTCATTTAATGGTTTTCTCAATGCTATGGAAGATTAGGTAAACAGTGCATTTGCCTAATGGGAAACGAAGTCAATTGACTACGGTGCGTGAAGCAGCCCACAATGCTTCTTTCATATCCTGCTGCTGCTAAGAGCAGAGAGTCTCACCAGCTTGGCCTGGCACAGAAAGATTTTGTACGCAGCAGCACAGTAGAGAGTGCAGTCTCACACTTCTAAAGATTTTGAAACTTAAGTGAGCATGAAGAAATGTACCCACCTGTGCAAATATACACACAGAAGGGTTTAAAGGAATGATGGATGGACATTGACTTTTGATTGATACACTTCAGTTTTGGGGGACTGGATTTTATGCCAAGCTAAATACTTCACTTACTTGTCTCTGAAATTTTACAAGAAACGTTTAACAAAATAAATCTCTGTAACCCCCTCCTCTGATCCCTCGGCATATCCTCTCTCTAGGTAAAGGTCAGCTAGTCCAGGTGCTTGCCCTCCACTTGACTCCTTTCCAACAAACTGTGGCTAAAGTAGATTCTGCAGTGACCCATTCCAACTCAATGTCATCTATGCACGATCAAATACCTCCAAAACAGCTTAGCTGAGCCAAGCCAAGAGCTCAGGACTATGGCATTAGTCATATGGCAGTCAGAAAGATGGAGCGGGGGAGGACTTTATTAGGCCTGAGAGATCACAAGTAATATTTATTTTATTTATAACAGAGTTACTTGGGAATGACATTGAAAAGAAGCCAGGAAATGCTGTTTAAACCTATTTAACATTTTTAAAAATCTGTTAACATGAAATTCACAATCTGTATGCAGTGGTCTAAGTGTTTTAAAGGTTAGAATAGTTACACTTGATTGAAACACTGAGATGTGGAAAAATGGCAGACACTACCTGTAGTCTTTGGATAATGGTAAATTACTCCTAATGACATAAATATGTCTTTTTGGAGATGCATGAGTAGCCCTGTGCTTTCTGTATACACCTCTGCACATCAGCAGGTTTTCCAGATAAGTTTAACAATCATATACAACCCTTAGTCCTGTTTATACAACTCCTGACCAACATGTGTGAATGCACCCCCACTTCCACTTCAAGACGTTTATCTTTGAACCTGTGTATTTCATCAGGCTCCATAACTGCACCTTATAATTGTACATGCTTAATGACTCATTTTGGTTATCACTTGTATGTAGCTAAATGAACCAAAGTGGTTTTAAACTAAATAGACAATAAAAGTTACTCAAGTTCAAGACTGGTTAACTGATACAAAAAATAATGATTACCCTTATCTATTTTAAAACGTCAAGAGCAGCAGCCCTAACTATGACTTTTTTTGCTCTTTGAGGCATGTGCTGGCTTCCATTCAAATCTGACCTGCTTTTTGATGCCTGTCGCTCTAATCTGTGTAATCTGTCTCATAAAAAAAATGAAGCAACAACCAAAAGATTACCATTTAATGTAGGTTTGGGAAGCAATTGGGATGGACCCATAAGTAACTGCTTTTTTTTAATCAATGTTGGCTTTTCAGGGGGTCACTGCTGGGTAATACACACATATACATGTTCACTTCCTTAAGAATGTATTTATGTAGACAGGAGGTTAACTGCTGAAAACAGTAAACAAGATGATTAGCTTGGTTTATTGAGATTCTTGACCTCTTCTCATTCTTAACTGACTCCACAGGATCAGAAGTGATTGTTAACCGCCAGCTTTGAACGAACCACACCCTGAACTTGACAGCTGGTTCTCCGCGTCCTCCTAAAAATGATCCAAACCTCAACAAGATGTCATCACCACACAACTTCTTGATTAGGTGTAAATTTGGAAGTTTTATTTTCCAATAGATATTAATTATCCATATATAGATATAGATATATATTATCCAATAGATATTATAAAATAGCTACGATTAAACTAATATGACTCAACACGCTTTATGAGACCTGGGTCCACAATGGCTGCTAATCCCCCGTCCATAGCCAGAGGCAGCAGAAGGCACCATAAGCTCTGCTGTCCTTTTTCTATCACCTGTCTATTTACTGCCATGTCATCCCCACGGCGCTTTTAGCCACTCTCTCCCCTTCTCTTTTCCTCCTTCCATCCCCTAATCCTCTTTGAGGACATTAGCTGCTAATATATCCAGTCAGAAGGTATAAAAGCCCAGCTATCTCTTTACTGCCATCGGCAGTAAGCTAAATAGGCCATTAATGGAGGGAGGCAAATGGGGGGATATTGTGGTTTTGACCCCAAATACCATTCAGATTTAAGTCTATATGAGTGCATGCTGAGGTTTAGCATGAGTTGGGCCTCTCTTGAGAATTTCAAAAACATATTATACATTTTAATGTGTTATTCAAGTTAGTCAGACCTCTACCGGTGCTGAGTTAAAAAACCAAAATCAAACAGGACATTACAGGAACTTATATTGGATCAACATTATTCATAATTCATTTTGTACTTTTAACATAACAGCCACGATTACATAGCAAGTTAGAACAACTTGACACACCGGTGTCCCCATGTGGCAGAAAGAGAGAGCAGACCACAGCTATGATGTCTATGAGTTAAAAAAAACATGGACACTTTGTCCAAACTGAACAAATCTCCCTTTAAGTGGCATAAACCTGGTTGTTGCCCAACATCAAACCATACAGTCTGACCAAAAGTAAATAAATAAATAAAACAATGTAATGCATAATTAGAGAAAATCAAGACAAGCCCTTGGCTGTTCTGTGCTTCTACATTCTAACAGGTTAACTGGCCACACTGACCGACAAAGTTCACTTGTTGACTTGGCCTCAGGGGAGGACAGCTGTTCATTTTACTGCTAATAGAGTGCCACTGACATCACTTTAATGAGAGAGCTCTAATGAGTGCTGACAGTTCAGACAGCCGCAAAACCAACTCCCCTCCTTCAGGTTCAGCATTCGGACTGTGAACAGAGAGCAGACAGTGACCCCCTGTGGTCAGAATGTAAGAAGATCACAACAGCCTGAGGTGCATCAGCAAAAACCTCTCTTCCATTCCCGGATATGTAAAATGACAGGGAACAGCATTTTATTATTTTTGCTTTACATTGATAATTACATATGCATAACGATCTATTTATTCACTTCCATCCAAGTTAGATAATCACCCAGCTTCAGTAAGAAAAATAATCAGGTCATTTTTTGTCAAAAATAACCTTCATCTGCAATATCCATCCATCCACCTATACACCCGTCCATTCATTCATCCTTCTGTTCATCCAGTTTGTCACACTTATCCATAGAAAATAAATATCCATGAGGGAAAGCTTATTATGCTGCCTCCCAGAGGCACTCTTCATTTCTCTTTCAGAGGATCTCAGGGTGTTTTGCCAAGCCCGAAGGGATATTTTATTCATCCAGAGTGTTCTGGGTCTTTCAGTGGGTATCCTCGTAGTTTGGTGGGCCCATAAATAGCAACAAAAAATAAAAACAAACAAAAAAAGGAAGGATAAAGTGTCAGATGCCTAAATGACCTCAGTTGACTCCTTTCAGTTTGGATGAGCTCTATTCTGAGATCCACCTTGCATCTCCACACCCATTCTACAGAAATTATCCACAGTACAGAAAGACCATTTGAGTCAGACAATAAATGTATGAAGATGGAGTTCCTTGTTTCTAATAAATTATCCACTAGAGGGAAGCACTGCATCACAAACAACATAAAAGAGGTCTGGAATGCCCAGTTTACAAGTGTGACCAAAAGCATTCTTCAAAATCATCCAAACTTTACAAACAAAGTCTCTCAATTGAAAGTATTTTGCTGCCAAAAAAACATACGAATCTGAAATATATTCAGTAAAAATCACACCCTTTAGTGGGAGACATAAAAACAAAACTTTATTTGATAAAAAGCTGGTCCTCCTGTTGTGTGGCATCACCTCTTGAGTCACTGACTCAGTGATATGGTTGTAAATTAATTATCAGTTTTATGTCCATAGTAGAGAATGTTGTGAAGAAAACACCTTCTTGCCTAACACCTATTTGTAGATAGCTATGTAACAAACAAACCCAGGAACATTAGGATCAGATAACATATAGAGATTAAATTTCCCATTATTTCCATGCAGTAGCAGCTATGGGGGAATAATGTGATAAAGATTAATTAAGAAAAACAACAGTCTCATCTGTCAGGATAATGCATGACATGTTCTAAGTCTTCATCTTAATCGATTCTCAAAATTACTGAATTGAGATTTCAGAAGACTCCTGACCTCTCTACCAGCAGTGAGGGTTCCTATAGCTGTACTTGACTTATACGAATAATGGCGGCAGCAATCTTGACTGTCAGGGAGGGGAAGCGCACTAACTCATCGGCACATCCATCCACCCACGCCCCAGATGGGGTGGGAGTGATGATGCTGTGATGCTGCTCTGTAAGAACAGAAGCTTTTTATCATGGTGGTAGATGAAAAAAGAAACCAGTCCCACTATCCTCATTCCCCACTGACATGCACAGTTGCCTCCTAAACCCTACATCACTTTGAAGTAACTAACAGAGCTTTTCACTCAACTGAGAGAGGCGAACGAGCAGCCTCAGACATTTATTTAATCTTCTCTCAGTTTTTCTTTAAAAAACCCTGCACAGCTATTGCGTTGTTGTACAGGGATTCTGAACATTCAGCACTGAAGCATTCATTTGATTTAATTCTATTAACTAACTTATCTAACAATTAATTTCAGCATGAGTTCTCTCAAGCTCTAATCATATCATCTGTGAAGAGCACAGAAAAACATAACAGTGTGCTTTAGGTTTTATGTAGGAAAAGTAGAAAAATAACAAATGACTACCTGCCACAAGTCAAGACTGACAGCCTGGTGATTTTAATGTAAAGCGAGGGAATCGTGTCAGAGAACACAACACGCATTCAGAACTGTCACATCTTTGTGGGAGCTCAAGCCGAAGTGTAAATGGTGTGTTCTTAATCTTAAATGGGCTTTGCCAGTCGTGCAGACGTTTCTCCAAAGTGCGTTGTTAGCAGAGTTTGTTATTTTTGATGGAAACAGCAGAAGATAGCCTCACAAACTATCCATTTCCAGTCATCCTCTGAGCAATAGATGTAGCACCGTGTGCGCCGGTTAGCCAACCAGGTGCTCCATGGAAAAACAGCTGGCAAATCAGCAACAAGGTCATGGGTGCATGAGGCTCACTGATGCATGGAGACTGAAAAAAGCCACTGAAGCATAAACTGCAGAAAACCTTCATGCTAACGATGGCTGAAAGATGTCAGAGTACATCACAGTTGAATTTGTATAGCTTTAAATGTAAACTTTGTACATACTTTGCATGTCTGAAATGTTATGATTAGTGTCCTGGAAACAGGTCACTGAGTCTGAATGATCACATTTTCCTCAACATGATGTACATGTGCCGATGTTTCCTGATGAAGAAAGGACAGATGGATGTAAATTGGAAAGGATGCAATGCAGTAAGGCGGGTGTGACAATCTAGGCACGGCTTTCTTGGAATACCTGTGCTATTGGCATCCACCCATCCATTTCCTGTACCGTTTACTCCCAACGGGGCTGTGGGGGGCTGGAGCCTATCCCAGATGACAACAGGCAAGAGGTGGGGAACACCCTGGACAGGTCACCAGTCCATCACAGGTCACTTGGCATACATGTGGATGCTATTTTTGCACACCACCTTCCTGGTCATTTTTTTTACCGTTTACATTCACCTCTTTGTAACAATGATATTCCCTAATGGCTGTGTGCATGTGACTGGGTCAGTTCAAGACAGTTGATGTCACATCTTCCATCACTTAAAATATCTGCTATAAGATGATGCCTGATACGACAGAGCTAATCCATGTGTTTATGGACTCTGTGCAAAATCAGTTATGAGCACATGAGTGCAATATAGAATAACAAGTAAGCAGCTTTTAAGAGAGATGCTGATCGGAGCACGTGCCAGAATAATGATAAGGAAATGCCATCTCTGAGTTTCAGTGTTTTGAAATAGATCAAATGGAATTAATCTCACTAGTTGCTGTGGAGACGTGTGTAATGCTGCATGTATTTGACCTTCTTGGGCATTCAATTTCCAACAAAACACACCCTCAAGACATTCAATTGTACAATATTGTAGATACTGGCATGTTTGAGTTAGCTTTTGCTCCCACTGAGTCACCCAAGCAATGTATCAAAGTATGAATCACAAGCAGTTCAGCTATGTATTTAGACATGCAGCTTTTTCTACAGAAGGGAAACTTTACTCCAAGCACAATTTGAAAAGATTAATATAAAAAGACAGCCTCTGAAATTGTGCAGGAGCCAGTTGGGGCTTCAGCCAGGCATGTGTTCATTTTGCTACAGGCATGAACCATCTAGTTCATTCATTCCACTATCTATATACTTCATTCCACTATGTATATACTTGGTAGTATTTTTCTTTACTGACAGACATTCAAGTATATATTCCATTCCTTTAAAGGTTGTCATCATTGTATAAACTTTCAATTTCCAGAAGAGTTCGCAATCACAAACATACATCCAAACACACGATCAGCAACAGCCAGATGATGATTGGAGTCAGGCCATGTGCAGACCATGAAGGTCCTGACATGTACCACCGTGATCTCTCATTAGGAGAGCTTCAGTTAAAAAAAAAAAAAAAAAACTACCGGGAGCTGCTTGCTGTCACGGATGTGTACATCAATGTTGTGCTCATTACCAGAGAGAGGACATCAAAGCAGATGGGCAAGCAAAACAGAGCATGGAATGGTGGCAACAATTATGTGCAGCTAAGATAAAACCAGACAACTGAGGTTCGGCCAAAAGAAGAAAAGAAAAAAAACAGATGGATTAACAATAAATTTGAGATAAAAGCAGTTAGGCATAGACAAAGGGGGCACATTGAGTTCTCTTTTACAGGTGTAGGGCATTAAAACTTAAACAGAAGAGAGAGAAAAAATAAGTTGTATTGTTAAAATATAAAATTACTTTGATGACTAGCCACATAAAGGCAGATGGAAACATTATGTCTCAGAGCTAAAATGCATGGTGTTGTTCAGCCTCTCTGCAGCTATAACATAATCAGCTAGATGAGCTTTTTTTTAATGGGCAGGTAATGTCCAGCTAAACAGACAAAGAAATATCAATCGCATTTAACAAGAAGGATTCATTAAATTATATAAAATAACTAGATCTGACTAATGCCTGTAGACACATATAATTGACAACAACTAGACAAACGACAAAAGAATAAACAGATAACTCATGTCGCAGTTATTATGGTAATGCTTGTGGATTTAAAACCATAATCTGAATCATAATAAACCTAACATATATGAATTAATGTCTGATTATCATTGCCCTTGAATCCTGATAAACTGAACATCTGTTCAAAGGGCTGATGGAATTTTTGTCTCATTAGACAGCTGAAATGTACATAATCTGTGTACAGAAACAAAAACAAAATTCCCACAACAACTTCAAACTAATGTGGAGTCAAAGTAAAAGAAAATTATTAATGAACTCTAATATAATTTTGTTAATCTAAAACTAATCTTAGTTCTGGGTGATTCATTCGTTCCTCAAAACACAAGCTCATTTATATTTTTAGGAGAAAGGTTGGGACAAATAACAGAAAACCTGAAATAAAAATGCTTACTTTCTAACAGTGGTAAAAATAAAGGGAGTCACAACTTTGAATCTAGTTTAAATAACAGTTTCACCAGTTTTAAAAACATTGCCTGTTAGATAACTTATTAAAATGCAACATCTTATTCCACATGCATTACTTGATGAATATTCTCCAAACAGACGCAGCTAATTAAGCCAAAAGGATCCCAGTATCTACAAAAAAACAAGTGACTGACTCAGAATTCAGAACCTCAGACATGAGGACAGAATATACGTTTAGCTTTTCTGTCCCTCACTGTAGATCTGCAATTTTTCAATCGGTGAAATGGGGCTTCATTTCAGAACACTTTACTACAGGACGTGAAACAAAGGTTAATTACCTCAGGCGTCTTCCGAGTGCTTCCAGAGACTTTGGGGAGAATATGGGGATGGAAACTTCCAGCTTCCATCTAAACTCATTAAATTAAACTCTGCAAGCAAATGACTTCAACTTTAAGAGGACACCACAGAGAATTAAGGGTCAGTGAAAAAAACACATATATAAATTTAGAATGTAGTTTCTCCATCTGTTCCTTCACATCATAGAAAAGGCAGAAGTGAGAATATCTCTTAGTGGAACTAATTAAAAAATCTTTGCAGTCACTTTTGGTAATTTGTCATAAATTGTAAGTAATAGGTTGCTCAGACAGCTCCACGAGCACAGTTGTAAAAAAAAGACCTGTTTCTTGAATCATGTAACCGGACATTGGTGAAATCTCTTTCAATTTAACGCCATAGATCACATCCCTCCTTTTAATTTTGGTCATAGAGCTAATTTGAGTTAAATGAATTTTCGCAAATTAGTAATTTTAACTTCCATCCTTAGTGGATGAAGCTCAACGAAGAAATTAATTGAAATGTTCAAAGAGCTCACATGTATGGTGCTCTGTGACAGTGGTAAATGACTCTAATCTATATTCAAAGAATATGTGAAAATAGAAACTTCTGTATGACTAATATGGTCACAGATCATAGCCATCAAACAAGAGGGATCATTATGCAGGTTGACTGTGTGAGTTGGTTTTATTTACCAAACCTTAATGAACAAAGCTTTTGTTTTTTGGCACAGGGGCTGGATACTATTTTTGGAGCCATTAAAGCTGTGTCAGACCAGCAGATCTGTTTCACTGCTTCTTTTGCTTCTCCTAAATCCAATCGACCATGGAGATTTGATGGAGGCCAAAATGTGCTCTGCTAATGTACCAATGTCTGACTACTGTGGTAAGGGTGTTTAAAGTACTTTAATTTAAATGCACTTCATTGTGAAGGTTTCCCGTTCATGCACTTTTTGTTTCACCTTTTTTAAATGTCTCATAATCAGCATTTGATACCTATTATAGTTAAATATGATTCAAATGGTATTTTTCGCTTTATTTTAATTCAGTCACAGTGTTTCTGACATTTTTTTATATAGATTTTTTTGCTGCTCCAGAAAAACACAACAGTTACATGCATCATTATTATCAGGGATTTTAACCAAATTATATGTGAACGTATTGTACTGAAGTACGATTTAGTTCAAGGATAATTTACAATTGAAAATAGATGAGATTTTAATCGATTCTCCTTCTGACCTGGTGTATTGGCACTGAACCTGCAACTCTTTGATGACACTCATTGAGAGCACATTATCTTTTCATACTCTTCCGACTACCTGTCATAATGTGACAATACCAAAAGAAGAGAAGCTGAATTTTGTCCAGATAATGATAAACTTGCATGGATGAACATGCATTTAGATGATGAGGCACTGGAAAAACCCCATTCCTCACACTACAATATCATTTGCAGGACTGGAGGCTGCATGAGTTCCGCAGAATGCCAGAGGTTGTAATGCAGGTCTAATGTGGACTGACAAAAATGATGTGTGTGGTCCAGCTGCACTGCGTCCATTTAAAGTCTGACTTAAGGCTGAACATTGCAATAAGTGCTCTATGCTGCTTTTTTCGGAGGAATAAGTGCTTGTTGAACATTTATAATTAACTCAGTGTCGTGAGGGATTCTTTCATATAAATATTAAATTAACCAAACAGTATAATTTAACATTCAGAAACTCAAAAATCCATTTGTTTGCACCAAAACCCATTTGGATGAGCGGCTCATGACATCAGTCTAAACAACATTCGCGTCATCGTGTTCTATTTTTTACACTGAATAGCTGTTTTTGAGTAGGGGTGCATCGGTTTGCTTTTTGGACACATTCATCTTTAGGTAGTATGACAAACTGAAGGCTACGAGCGACAAGCTTTTTTGTCTTTTTCAAAGCTGCTCATCGTTGTGCGCAATAGCGCAGCGAGGACCCTGGGAGCCGCAAGACCAGAGTGATAACCAGGGGGAAACCACCGCAGCGCCACAGGAACACAGGTCTACCGTGATCATATTGCTGTGAAGAAGACTCACAGCAACAAATTCCTGCACAGCCAGTGTGACAGTCTCCAACGATTGTACTGTCACCGCTCTCTCGGAGGATTCAGTTCGTTTATAGTAAAGATTTCCGGAGATTCCAAGCACGATCTGGACTCATAACTACTTTTGACTGTAACTCACGATGGCAGTTTGCAACAGGGCTTTGGATGCTGTCTGTCAAAGTGTGGATATTTAACAGGAGGCACCATGGACACGGCGGACATAATCGCTTCTGTGTTGACTTTGGGGATTATTGTCGTGTCGCTGTTGTCCAACGTCGTGGTATTGATCTGCTTTCTGTACAACCCAGAGATCCGCAAACAGGTACCTGGTCTTTTTATTCTCAACCTGACGTTTTGCAACCTGTTGCTGAGTGTGTCCAACATGCCACTTACTCTGGTCGGGCTCGTCACGGCTGGGCACCCTGGAGGCAGCGGCCTCTGTCAAATTGTGGGTTTCCTCGACACTTTTCTCACCACAAACTCTATGCTCAGCATGGCAGCCCTCAGCATTGATAGATGGGTGGCTGTGGTGTTCCCGCTGAGCTACCACTCGAGGATGAGGCACAGGGACGCGGTTTTAGCGCTCGGATGCACGTGGATACACTCACTTTGCTTCTCCACGGTGGCCACCTGCCGCTCCTGGGTTGGCTACCACCACCTTTACGCATCGTGCACCCTCTGCAACGGCAGGGCGAAGGCAGCTGGGACGCAGTTCATCATTTTCACCCTGGCTTTGCACGCTCTCACATTTCTCCTCACACTGATCGTGATGTGTGTAACGTATCTTAAGGTCCTAAAGGTTGCAAGATTTCACTGTAAACGCATCGACGTGATCACCATGCAGACGTTGGTGCTGCTGGTGGATATTCACCCCAGGTAAAGAGAAGTGTCAGTCCAATTCATTTGTTCCCATTCATGTTTGTTGGTCAGTGAAATCTCTGTATCATCTCCCCTTTAATTTGAGAATGTTAGAGGAATATAGGTTTGTTATTAGGAAAACAAATTGTGGTATTGTCACCAAGCTGTTTATACAGCACCTTGCAAAATACAGTTAAATGGTGTTTTCTTGCAAATATCAAGGTGTATATTGTATAATACGATCTGTATTATATCATATTATATTGTGCATATGTATACATTCATTTACAAGTAGAGGGTTATTACATTTCCTTTGTGATTATCAGAAAATACAGAGCACGGTTGAGTGCTTCCTTCCTGTCCGTCCCACAAGTTTTCTCCTTGGATTCCTTAATCACGTCTGCCTGTCTCTGATCATACCTCTGGGAGGATAATGGAACTTGTTTGCTTTGGCAGTGTACGCCAGAAATGCTTGGATGAGCAGAAGCGGAGGAGGCAGAGGGCCACCAAGAAGATCAGTACGTTCATTGGCACCTTTGTGGTGTGTTTCACGCCTTATGTCATTACAAGGTGAGCTGAGATCTATAATGTTGTATATGGGTTTTTGTGTGGGTGAGTGTGGAAAATCTCTCTGGAAGGTGTTTATCACATACCCAATGTCTAATTGTAACAGTTCCCTGTCTTGTTCTCTATCTTTTGAAGAATAGATTTTTAAATCTTATCACCCAGCATTAGTTTTATTTACCAATGTATATGGTATAGTATATAGAAAAAGAAAATGAGGTGTATTTTGAATCGCTATTTATACGTAGCCTTCAAGAATCAATAATGATTTCTTGAATAATGATCTTATCATTTTACTGTTATCAGTTAACATTTTAGACTTTCAAAGTTATTTTAATCATGTTATAGATGATTTAGACACTGGAGCTGTCTGTGTTACTTTCCTTGTTACAAATACAGAGAACTGCTCTGGCTGGTTTATGCTTTACCTTTGCCTTTCCTCTGACTTAAAGGAATAACTAATAATTCAGATTTTAATCAGTAAGACATCCATCATCACATAAAGAAACACAGTCATCCTTCTACATTCACACAGTGACATAGTGTTGCCAATTCAGTGGGGCGTAATAATGACATTTTCACAGTTTCACAGCAAAGAGGGAGCTTCATCTCTCGCTTTAAATGTCTTCCACTCAGATTACAGTGATTTCAAATACAGCCCAGTTACTACACTTTACCCTCCACATTGCGTGTGACTTTTCTTTCCATTTCTGCTTTATTCGAGGTAGAATCATCGAGCTTTTCTCTCCAGGGCCCATAAGCCCTCATTGGGGTGTCCTGTCCAAATGTTTGGCCTACAGCAAGGCAGCAAGTGACCCGTTTGTCTACTCGCTCTTGCGTCACCAGTACAGGAAGACTTGCAGCCTTCTGGCCAACAAAGTCCTCAAGAGGAGTCCACTCAACTCCTCCTCCCTCAGGAGGCAGAACAATGCAGGAACCAACTCCAACACAATTAACAACACCAATCAAACATCAACCAACTGAATGCCAATTAAGTCATCGTGTTTAGCTACAATTAGGATATTTTAAATGTATTGGAGATAGGCTTAAGCCTCCCTGTGACTGACTTGGATTGTGCAGGTATTGGAAATTGATGGATAAATACTTGTAATGGACTTGACTTCAACTTGATTTTAACTTTAGAACATATTAATTTCCTGTTGAGGGATGATGGTGAGCATTCTGTATTTACTATTATCAGCAGCAAAAGCTGTATGTCAACACCGACGATTTTACCTTTCTGACACACTGAGCCAAATGCTTATTTGTCTCTGCCATGGGCAAAATTCTTGGGTAACAGTTAACCTTCTTTTTTTTTCGTTAAAAACTCCACACGGTGTAACAGCTGCATTTAGCAGTCACTGTCAATTGTTCCTAAAAATAGAAATGCACCGAAGTCTGGCAACTTTCAGCAGCACAATTGAGGTGAAATAAACCACCAGGCTTGTGCTCGTAGGAACAAATGAGCACATCACTCAGTGCAGCATATCATGCTTTCAGTGGTGTTGTTTTATAATTGATGGAAAAATATAGAATATTGGCAACCATGTCCGTGACTGAAGAGTAAGCGTAAAAGTAATGTGTGAAAATATTTCAGTGGCATTAGGATGGTTTAGTGGCATTAATCTGTGGCAAATACACCATTTAACAGTGTGCAAATCTACAGTTTATCATTTCTTCATTGTGTCATTCAAAGTGAAAATTGCAGTACAGATACACTCTTAAGAAAAAACAACCCACAGGTCAACTGTATTTTTTATACCTCATTTATGGGTTTATGGTTTAAAGAAAACACACAGATTACTCCTTTAAATAGAATATGCATAGCATTGCACCCAAACTGACTGACTGCACCTCCTCAAGAAAATGTAAGCATATCTTCTGACCTCAGTGACTTTAAACTAGGTAATGCATTGTATGTGTTGATAAAAATGTTTAGAATATAATCGTTTTTACAGTGCAGTAATGCTATTGTGCACTACACAGATAATTTAATTGAAACTGTGGTACTGTATGTTGTAATAGTAAATCCCGATTTATAAAGTGCCTTTCAGACTATGTAGTCCCTGATTTCATGAAACACAAGAGAGGAAATGGGTTCTGTTTT
This sequence comes from Menidia menidia, assembly GCA_907169785.1. Taxonomy (NCBI): domain Eukaryota; kingdom Metazoa; phylum Chordata; class Actinopteri; order Atheriniformes; family Atherinopsidae; genus Menidia; species Menidia menidia. Next base: position 7,096,456 of record CAJRST010039999.1, read on the forward strand.
TTTGTATGCAGTATTTTGTGTCATGGTTCAGAGTGATGATGAAGCCAGGTTGTTTTACCTATTTTACTCATTGCGTTAGGCAATAGACTGTAATGCTGTTTGAATGTGGTAGCAACTTTTCAGTAATGTGTAATTAACATTCCAGCTCATGTCACATTAGAGGCGGTGTGATATCCGCTTTGTAAAAATGAGTCATTGTGAAAACACTGGCATACAAAAATATGAATTTTTATTTACTGTGACACTATGAAGCCTTTAACAGGCAAAATATCTATTTATTTTTATCTAACTATGTCTGTTTGTTTGTTATTTTGTTCAGTTTTCTTTGCCGAATGCGTTTGTGATAGTATTGCAATAAATGCTGTGCATTTTGACATTTTCAAATCTGACGATGTTTCTTCTTACTCATTCACTAACATCCATAATAATTCCTACATGGATCAAAATCATGCAAAGAATATTTCTTGTCTTTTAGACAATACTTTACTTACACATTAGTCTGGCAAAACCTCTAATCTCCCACGCTTATTCAGTTTGAGTTAGACAAATAATGAAATAATAGTCGCTTTTGATGTGGAGGCAGAACAAAAATCTTTTTTTTTAAATCTCCAGGATTCAAAGTTAGAGGCTTTTAAATTGCCGAGCAGCAGGAGGGAGTGTAAAGAGAATTCAAGGGATTAAGTCAAGAAAGGCAGCAGTACACATCGGCTCGCACAGATGTGAAAGTATTGCGTTAGTAACACCCGTTTCCCTGGCCCTCATCATAAACCGAATCCAAATATGAAACAATAATAATTTGTAATCAGTCATAGCTGCCTCCAATAATTTTCATCATTCACCTAAAAGGGTAAAAGTTTTACCGTGTCCTTGTTTCCCGTGTTAAACAAGGGCAATTAGCAGAAGGCATTCAAAAGGTTTGCAGGGATTCTCAGCCTGGAGGTGCACACCGCTTCTCCCCCTGAGACCCAGTGAGTGGGTGAGAGGTAGACACAAATCTCCACACTCGAAACATTGTGCACAGACATTGTGATTTAGCTCGGTTGCGTAGGCAGCAAGAAATCTGAGGAGGAAAGAAGCAATGATGAGTACAGATGTTGACGTCATGCCATCCCAATATCAGGGTACATCCAAAACTTTTTGTGAGATTTAAGTACAGAAAAACATTGTAATGCATCGTGTTCCACTCATTGCTTTTTGTGGGGGTTCCATCCTATTTCTTCAAGAAAAATAAACTACCCACGCCAACTGTTTTCCCATCATTATTTGACCTTAAGGAGGAAGCTGTGACAGTTTTTTCAATAAAAAATTTGAAACACACACACAAACACTGGACTGTAGTCATTACTGTAGTCATTGCTAAGAAACCTCCAGAGTAATTGGAGTTACCCGTGTGCAGGAGCCTTTTTTGTCATTTTTCTTTCTTTAACAATAGCGCAAACAAGATGTTTTACTCAACATTCCATCGGGGCTTGTTCATTAATGACAGACATGAAGTAGATATCTGAAGTTACACATCAGCAGATGCTTAAAAATCACTTGATCATTGCAGACAAACAGGTAGTGGTTATCAATTCTGCACATCATTCTACTCTATTGCATGTCAGATTTGTTTTGTCCATCAAGTTATGCATTTCCTTTGTCATCCACATACCAACTAACTGAATGGGCCAAATACGTCACACTGTTATTTGAGCCATGGGAATGCTGAATCCAAATGTCATAGTTTTACCCATGCCCTCAAGTAAGCTGCCTGCATTGCTTACAGAACTAATAAATAAAGACAATCTATTCCTGTTCAGGAATGCTGTATTTGTTGCTTTGGGCAAATGCTGTTCTTTCTCTTGACTGAAAGGCATTTACAGAAATATTCAAAGGCTATCTTTGCCTAGAAGAGAAATCCCCATCCTCTCACTCACAGCAATCATTATTATGTAGTAATTAAGACGAAAAGCATTTGATTTTGGGATTGTGAGCAGATCCGTTTCTCGCCTCATGATTAAGCTACTAATTCAAAGAGCTAATGAATGGCTCTGGTCAGCTTGTTTTGATATCAAGTCCAGTCCAGCATAAGGACAAAGTCTCAGCCACATGTCAATGTCTGGTGTAAAAGTGTCAAGCCAATACCACATTGGTATCATTACAAGCGTGCCACACTGGCCATCTGCTCAGCTGCTAAAGCTCAGTTTATGTGAACATCTGTTTGAGACACGATCTGGAAGCAGTCAAACAAAATATGATAATATATGGGAATCTCATTCTACTCACTGAATCATCATTTTACGGCTTTGATTTTCCCAACTTTCACACAAACTCTGAATTATTTTCATCTGTGGAGCCCCTAATCAAGACGATGCAGAGCAATGCTGCTATTAGCTGTAAGCGGTATGAGAACCTCCTTTCCAGCTAAAGCTCATTAAAAATCCTACAATTCTCACATATTGTCCAAACATCTAAGCTTTTGTATGTGTTCTCGATATGAAGGGCATCCGGTTGGTATTGCTATTCATTGCTATTCTTGTGACCCCGTGTTTCTGTGTTTAGAGGGTGAGTGAGCACATTAGAAAATAATTTACATGTGGATTACAAAAAAGATTAGACCATCCACAGATACAAATAACAAACACTGATTCCCGTGTCCTGCATCTTCTTTGTGTCTGAGTCACACCCACAGCTGAGTAACGCTACTCTGACTCACACAGAAAACTCCCAATGAGGGATTTCAGAGGAAGCTCATGTCAAACACTATAAAGAAAAAAAGATCTGTAAAGTATGCTAAAGATCTGTTGTGCCAAATGAATGTCTATTGATCAAAATGAATATAACTTTTTAAACATTTGAGTGATTTTGCCTCTTGAGGTGTGGTAAATTGATTTTATTACCATCACACTGGATGAAAATAATAATTACATGAAACTACCTAATGTTTAAATGTGGTTCACAAGCATATATATTTAAAAATCAACAAGCATTGATCAAGGATATTTCTATACGGATAGTAGGTTGACAGTGGTATCTTTTAAGGGTTCTCACCTGTGTTGTGTGATTATCTTGCATGGCCACTTTCTCTAGACGTGGTTTGGAAATGTTCATCTTTTGGTGACATTCATGACGCCATTTGCTGCTGACAGTTGAGTGTGAGTCATCTCCAACAATCTGCTTAATGAGCACAGGATGCAAAAACCTGCAAAAAACCTGCAAAGTCATGTATAAAACATAATTTCCAGTGCAACTGAAACCTGTGACAAATTATTAAAATCTTTTGGAGGTTTTTTCACTTTGCTGTATCTCTTAAAAATATAGACTATCTACAGATACAATGACAACTCATTCAAAACTTAACTTGTGTACTAACACATCACACGCATTCAATATAAGAAAGCTGTTAAGAAAGATACATTTAAATGCATGTGAAGGTGGCACAAAATATTTACAAAGAATGAAGAAAAGCCATATAGATTGTAAGTAGGAAGCTTATTCCACTAAGAACAAAAATCCCCTTATGTTATTTCAAGTTGAGTAATTATTCTTGAACAATTTCAATGCTTATGCACATCACCTTTGAGATTGCTGCATTGTTTGGGTCATTTTAAACACGGTTTGAACAAATGCATACCACATCACAATGGCTAAGGCTGTCTAATCTCTCTGCTCCGTCTCTGGCCCTCATGGCTCCAGTTAGCATGCTGTCCATGTTTGCCAGACCTGCCAAGTGTACAAGGCACATATTCAGGCTTCCTGCCTCCCACTGCACTAATGAAACTCTGTATGCAGCTCTCAACATGCCAAAATTCATTGCTTTTTTCAAAGAAACGGTACACATTGATTTGGTAAAAATCAGTATGACATTTCAAAGTCCTAAATTGTCTATTGTTATAAGTGACGGGCTTTGTCCACGGTGGCATTTGAATAATGCAGTTACTCACTCACATATCATTCTTCAGCAGCTAAAGTTATTTCCTCAATATCAGATAAATGCACCACCGTATAACAGCTTTTTGTTGCTTTTCTATACAGCAAATCCTCTAGATAAACCTCACGCCTCTTAGCCGATGCTATAAAACACAACTGACAGGTATTTCCTTTTTCATTACCTTTCTGTCAACTGCAGGGAAAGCTGTTTCTGCTAACATTGTACCAAAGACGCTATCTGACAGGAGGTACCATTAAAAGTCCTATTGAACAATAATTGAGACCAAGGGGAGGCACTTCAGCAGTGACACAGGGAGATCATATCATACTAAAGGTAATTTACACTCACAGATAAGGGTTATAGTGGAAGTGGAAGATAAAATATCATGGTTGTTATATTGCCACAGAAATGTTTCATGCCTATGGAGAAAGAAGAAAATGTCCACACACACTGAAAGACATAATATTTACAGAATGGAACAGCATCTCACAGACCACATATGTCCCTATGGAGCCTTGTTTCACTCACTCAGTACTCTCATCCATGGAAGCAAGCTCAACGAGAAATGTAAGAAGACTCCCATTAGAAAGGTGAGAATAAACCCTGTGTGTTCGGGGGAGGGGGGGCTTTGAGAATCTATCAGAAGAACACCGAACAAAACCAATCTACGCAATTATTGTTTCAGCCAGCTGAGAGCCCATGGCTTAAGGAAAATCCATCAAGTCCTTTCATTAGATGAGACTTTGGCAGTGAAAAGATGTGGAGACAATGGGACCACTTTCTGGAGAACTGCAGTTACACATGAATAAGCCTCTCTCACAGAGGTCAAATGAACATGCAAGCCACGGAGAGAATTTCTGTCAAGTTAAAACACTTGATGACAATAACCTTGTTTAACAATCAGTCACAGCCACCTTGAATTTGCCTGATTGTAAAAATAGGGATGATCTTATGAGTAAAGTCAAGGATTCATAACCCTCAGTAGGATAGTAATTGAGATGTTTTTCTTTACAAGATTGTTTCTGAGAAATTATGGACAGCAGGCATAATAATATGAGCTGAAGTATGATTTCAGACCCAACATTGGCACTACCACTTCTTAAATAGAAGGTATTGAGTTCATCGCTGGCTAGTGGATTTTCCCTAGGGGCTCTACTTTCCTCCCACTGTCCGAGCACATGCAGATGAAGTGAAGTGGAAACTGAAGGTGCAACTTCCTGTCTGTCTCTTTGTGAAAGCCTTTTGACAATCTGTTAAACAGCCAACTTGTGCATTGCTGATGGGAGCATACACTTCAAGGTCAGGGAGCTTCAATAAATGCATGTGTTTACTGATCTGTTTTCTAACGGCTTTGGTTTTCTCCAAATACCTATTGAGGGCATATGCACTCCTGTTCTCATACCTAAAGCAATGTCAAAACACAAGTGAAAAGATATTAGTATACAAGTGGGAATGTGTGTGAATTTCTTGTGTGAAAGGGGGAAACAAGGGAATTTAAAAGGAAAGAGACATAGAGCTGGGATGACGTTAGACTGTCAGAGAAAATGCCATCACCTGAACTACGAAGGCTTCCATACATTTGTGCACCGGAAAAATCAATGTAAAGTCAAAAAAACGTATCAAGTAAAAAGTAAAAAAAGACAAGCGGTATATCGTGCGCGTGCAGCAGATTTTCCTTCAAAGAGGAAACTGGATCTTCAAGGCCGTTTACAGCTTCTGAAAAGCTCAGATCTGAACATTCTTGATTTAAGACTCTGAGGGCTTTTATAAAAAACAGTAAAGGCACATATTCCTTTCCAAGAGAAATGTGAAAAATGATCTTGTGCATCACCACTGCATTTTAACCACCTCATAATCATCATCTCTATGTCAAATTGGATGAGTGAGTCAGCGGTAAAGCAGCACAGCAGCTGCAGATTATGATAGATACTGAGATGCCTAAGATCAAGAAAGACTGTAATTTATGGCACACGGAATCATGGAAGCCACTGAATAAGGCAATTGGAAAACTATGCTTGACTAAACAAAGACTTGCTGGATGACTGTAAACATAGAGGTGTCCCTTTTGAATATTTATGACACTGAATGATATGTGTAATGTGCATTTCTGTCACGTCTCCGTCACACACGTTAAATCCTTCTTGATTAAATCTCTCATCCGCTCAGTGCACAACCAATGCAGACATGTATCTGAAGATGGAAATTTGACTAGAGCACATGCAAAAAATAAATCAACATCAGCTTGAGCACCCAGTGAAGTCACAGCTGCTCATGGAGTGAAAAGGTAAGTTTTCAGTTTACAGTCATATCTCATTAGTGTTTTTTCAAAGCGGTAAATCCACAGCAAAGTTCTGTGAGCGATACAAGTTTCTTGCTTATTAAAAACAGCAGGCTTCTTTTTTCATAATGATCCCCCCTCATGAACCACTCTGTAGAGGTCCATTTTAAAACAAGTAACATGGAGATACAACTCATGCAAACAAAGCCTTTCCCCATTATTCCTTCCTTTTTAAAAAGAAACATAATTGCATTTTCATTTATTGAAAATAACCACAAGTTAAGCACAAAACTCTGCAACTCCTTTGTGGGTGCGAACGCCATTTTTCAAGTCTTCGGAACCTTTCATTGCACTTGAAATAGAACAAGCAGAAGCATAATAATGAAGAGCTGATTTAACTTGTGCTTTCGTGTATGTCCTCCAACTAATCACATGCACAGGTGCAGAACACATCCAGTATAAGCAGCATTTATTTCTCTATTTGCTTACAACAATTGAATGTATTCCCTATATAACTATCAGAAAGTGTATCTTTGACTTTTAAAAAACTCTTCATCAAAACATGAGGTGATAAAATGATGGTTTCACTGCATCTTAACAATTACTTCAGCAGATCACCACAGGAAAGTATTAATAAAGATCGTAGTTCTCGCCACCCACCCAAAGTCTTAGACCATGATGTACAGTAAGTGTACAACAAGTGTATTAGGATAGACTTCATGAAAAGACAAAATTCTGGAAGTTTTAAACCTTTTACAAGCTTCCAGCTATCATTTTTAATTTTAAGAATAAGCATAAAAGGGGTTCTTTGTTTGATTGTAATCCTTTACAAAATAAAAATAAAATAAAATGAAAGCCAACTGTTTTTCTTGTTTCTCTGCTCATGTTTGTTTCAGCATTCAGAGCAAACAACAGTGCATATGTGTGTGTGCCCAGTCCATGGATTTATTTATATGCGGTAGGATGTGTATTTTTTCTGCAATACCAACAAGGGAAATCATTTACTAAAATGTTGCATTTTCCCATGTCACTGCAAAGGGCTATTCCTTTGTGCAATCAAATGAGATAGTGGTATGAATTTCCACTCTCTGAAATTGAAGTCATTGCGCAGTTCAACCATGACTGATTGTCTTTGCTCCTGACCTGAAGTATACAGAGATTTATCTCTATCATTCCTTTACTGTCTTTGCACGCGTAAAATGAGACATCATCTCTTGTTACTGCTGATAGGCCTTCATGATGAAGCAGGTCCAATACACAATAGTCAGGAGAGACGCGCACTTGATGGATGAAAAACAGTACCTGAACCCTTAGCCTCTTGTGTCACCGGATCCAGAGGCTCTGTCTCATCCTGGGGGCATTATATGGCAATGTTATGAGCCCACTTGTCCCCTTGGAGAAAAGATGTGCTCCAAATCCTTACACACTTGTTGGAAGGACCTTAAGAGTCATATCTGGATGAGATGAGATTGATATCTTCCTGGACGACAATCTCCCCTGACACAGGAAATTTGGTGGCCACTGAACATTTTGATTAAAATTATATGAATCATAGGGCCTTTATAATCGCCAGCTTCCACACATGAATATATACGGATGGATTTTAATGCCAGAAAGGGCATTCTATGCAGCACTCTGCACAACGGTATCCAAACTGTTTTTATTTAACTGACTTTTAATGAATCAACATGAATCAATATGTTTGTTTTAGTGGAAGAGACACTAAAAAAAGTTAAAATCAGAGGTAAACACAGAAGTACTGACTCAACTTTATTAGCATATGAATGGACCAGTTCGTTAAATGTTGCTTTGTGTCATTTGCCATGTGACATCATCAAAGGTGACATTAGGTTGCTGGTGACTCCAGCTGACCCCAGGAGTTAGTGTGAGCATACACTGACCGCTGGGACAGGCATGTGATGATTCTCTGGGATGCACTTCTTTCCACAGATTTTAATTCATATTACTTTAAATCAATGGATTAGTTATGTTTAAAGGCTTGTAACGTGACAGAGTCTGCATAATTTTTCTTTTTCCTTTTGTAAAAATAAGTGGAATAACATCAGATTACGAGTTTTTTCAAAATGCAGTTTTTCATGAAGCATCAACAAAGGAGAGATGTTGCGCATGTAGGTGTTCAAACAGAATCAGTGAGGTAGCCTTTAACTTGATTTTAAAGTCCATGTCCAAAGGAGAAGGGGGAGTTGGAATCTAAAAGACAAGAGGCAGGCAGTTGAAGAAAAGTGAAACTTTATCATAAACAAAAGGCACTGCCAAAGAAAGAACAACTAAATCCAAACCTCAAAACCAAGAAGAAATCCCATGACTGCCGGGCGGAGTTATGAGGAGTAACGAATACAACTTGGCAACTCGATGATTGAATTACAAGGCAACCAGAATACCTGGCCAGAAAAAGAGCAAACACAACAAACAGAATGAGGCTTCACAGAAAGAAAACAAAAAAACAAGAAGTTTAATATAAATAAGTTGAATCTAGAAAAAGACACACAACCACACACACTCAATGGTAATTTGGAATGTCCAGTCATCCTAACATGAAGGTTTTTGGATGGTGGAGGAAGACGGATAACCGATGCAGACACAGGGAGAACATGCAAACCACACCAGTTCCTGGTTCCCCCGGGGACTTGAACTCATAACCCACTTGCTGTGAGGCAATGGTGCTAACCACCACACCACCGTGCTGACCCAGCGCTTTTCCTTTCCATGTCAAATACAATTTTAAATCCCAAAAAGAATTATCTGAAAAGTATCCACAGAGTTAATGTAACAGTGGAGAGCCTGTTGTCTCTGCACATCAGATTGCGAAAATGAATCAAAGACATTCACACAAAACTCGGCATCATGAGAGTGTTTCAGCTTGGGTTCATATGCTCTGTCTAATCAGAGGGGAGATGAAAAGCCAGATGATTGGATTAATTGGGCTGAATCACATAAAGTGCCACATGTGCGTACTTTGCTTAGCTCAGGGCTGGTGTAACAACCAAATCAAAGTCCTACTATACAGGAGACTAATGAGTTTAACTTAATTTACCGTTATCAACAAGTTGATACTTTTTACAAGTTTAGCTGAGGGCACACAATAATTTGGCAGCACTTAGTATATATTTGCTCTCCACATCTACTTTTCCTGTTCATATTCTTTAATAGATATTGATTTGCTTCCTTCTTTCTTGAATTTGTATCTACATTTTGTCCCTTGGTTGAAGACGTATTTACAGGCTCACTGATGTTAAGAAAGTCCTTCATTTTGTGAAACAAGCTAAAAGTGGGACTGTGTGGGTTTTGGTGGTCAGAACCATCACCTCACTGCTTCCATGTTCTCCCTGTCTTTGCAAGGAACACCAGCTTCCTGCCTCCATCCAAAAACATGTACGTTTGGTTGAATGGTGACTGTAAAATGATTGGATTAGAAGTACTAAAGTAAAAAAAAAACTACTGTTGCAGGGGATCCAAATAAATGTGAGGCAGAACCAGAAAGTAGCCTTGAGATAGAGATAAAATTGAAAACTTAGAAGAAAAACAGGGACAAAACTACATGTAATAGGTTAAGACAAAGAGCAGGCGCTAACTGTAAATCAAGGCTGGTGTGAAACAAGAGCTGTAAGACAAACAGTTGAACGAAAAGATCAAGTACTGCAAATGAAATCAGCAATAATGAAAATAAACAGGAAACAGGATAAAAAATGACTTGGTAAACACGTTCACTGCAATGTAGAGGACCGTTTGTACCATGTCTATTTCTACAAAGTGCTACACTGAGTGTGTTATTTGCCCTTTCACACAAACACTCACACATGGGTTCCAAAATTACAGACTGATAATTAGAAATCCAAAAGCAAGGACTGCATCAAAACTGTTTTTTAAAAAGATCTCTATTTTGTACAGAGCTTATCTGTTACAGTCAAACGTTTTTTATTTCTATAGTCATTTGTTGATGAGGAATCACGAGCACAATTTGAGTACACAAGTACTCAAGAACTGCAGCTCAAACAATGTGATTATTCGACTGCATTCAGTAGAAGCATGACATTTGGATTCAGGGCATTATTAGAGGTAGGAGGACTTCTTCTAAAAATATTCCATGGATGCTCCCTCTCTTATTTCCGTTTCCCCTCCGTCTCCTTCAGCAGCTTTGAACCTCGGTTTGGGTTAATGATCTTTATCCATTGCCTTTTCAATTGATTCACTAATCAGTGAGCTGAGGATGCTTCAAAGTCTCGATTGCCTTCTTCCCTTCCAGCATGTTAATTTACCTCAGGTCATTATAGACATACCGTGTAGAAGAATCAAACAAAACCAAGAGGGGATCAGGGGTTCAGTGTGTGGACCCGCATCAACAATCAAACTGAGGGTGTTCATTGCAGAAACATCTTCTCACACCTTTATCCTTCTCGGTGAAACAGTCTGGGAAAGTGCAGACCCCATGCATTGCTGGACTGACAGGGTAAAAAACAGGAACAAACATTGCTGAAAAATAATGGCTGAAAACTACATTATATAAATAGTACACTGTAACTGAGGCATAATTTGTTTTTCTATTCCTTTTTTTGCAGATGATAATGTCCTTTTTACTAAAAAAAAAGGAAAAAATTAAAAAGTCTTTCTAAACGGCATATTTGGGTCTTTCCCATCCTGCACTGATCTCAATACGTCCTCAAACAAGGTAGCTGTGACTTTTCTTCTCACTTGAATGAGCAGAAAAGTGTGAAAAGGGATCTGGAGAATTGTAAGAAAACGTCAAGGTTCACCTAATTTCATCACATCTCTGTAGACAGCCGCCACTTGTCTTGGATGAACTGGGAGAACGTTGAAAATCAGCTTTGGAGATTTTCCGTGTATGAAAATCATCATCCAAGAGAAGTTCTACTAGGAACATACAAAAAGACATAGTATGTTGAATACGGAGAACACGCCCTCCACAGGCCCCTTTCCCTCACTGCACTGATCATTTGATTTGCTCAATAATAGTATGTGGTTGTGTTTAACAGTAGATATTTTGAGTCATTAAATTCTAAGTTAAATATATAATTAGTTTATATAATATCGAACCAGACAGGTTAAGAATAGGAGGTTACATGAATTCATGTGGATATCAAGGCAGGTCAGTGACGACTTTTAGCGATATTGTGTTTGTAGAACTAAAACTTGTATTACAGCGCCCTCCTGTGATGGACCCCTGAAGGTGAACAAGAAGCTCATCACCACAAAATATAACCATTTTGGTAGATTTTAACAAGATACCAAGATTTAACTTTTTACAGGGGAAAACTATTCAGATGATTTTGCATGTAGTTTTAAAGACTTCGGCATCCATTGTGGCGTGAAAACACCTTCCACAAAAAACTATTTTCAATCAGTCGTTATTTGTACCATAATAATGCACCATGGTGAATTCTTCACTTTTCCCAAGACCCGGACAAGCTAACTTACATTTTAAAACACAAACCAACATAAAATCAACAATTAAAAAAAAGCAAATTAATCCCGATTAGTTCATTAGATTAAATCATTTGTAAACATCAACTTGGCATCCAAAGTGAATGATAATGACTTTATGGAAAACAGCTGGCCCTGTGAGCTTAATTTGATCATTTCTGCAAAACTGTTAGTTTTGAGTTTATCTCTTACATGTTTGCTATATCAGAATGCAATAAAACAGTTTGTATATTACCCTTTACACAAAGTGTTGAGCTTGGAAATATTAATTCAATTATTCAACCTCCAAAACAGTAATTAAGTATTTTTCCTAAGAATAATAGAATGTAACTGAAATCCAAAACTAAAAGAAAATCAAGCATCTGTTTACTTCCAAAAAGGAAAGTGAGATGTCTCACATTGGTATTAATCTTTTCACTGAACACAAAAAGGTATAAAAAAATTTGAAACATGATATTTGCGCAAAGTGTAGCTCTGTCTCAGCTATATTCCAGCAATTGTTCAGAGCAAAGCTAAACTTCCCATGCTTTGTAGGGACAGTGCTTTTCCAGTCTTGATATCTACCCAATTGGTAAACTAAAAAAAGTACATTTCCCTCAGAGTCAAACAGAAAAAACAGAAATGCATGATTAAATGAAAAAATACAGCATCAAAATGCAAAATTCTTCTCATCATGTTAACTTTATACATCTATAATCTTTTAAAATCAATCAAACGTCACAGTTCCTCCATTATAGGTCCATGTTGTGCTGTCAGAGCAAAAGCTCTTGCTCTGATTGTGCTCTGATGATTCACTTCTGCTCTCAGTTCATCTGTGCTCACGCCCCTTCAGGTGTCACTCCAAAGGAAACTGTTGTTTTTCAAAACTTCGGCCAACTTTTGGTTGAAGGGCTGGTAAAATTTGTCAAGAAGGTCTTTGGTGGCTGGAAGCATTGGGCCAAGTTTTTTGTCTTTAGTCCGGCGGGTGTTAAACATGGGGTGTTTGACCAGCACTGCCTCCAGCTCCTCTGACAGAGGACCTGAAATGCAAGTGGGAGCAGGTGAAATAAAGATTCACTACTCAGACAAACAGGAATCACGTAAAAACGTGATTCATCATCATTTTGGATTCATCTTACTGGACACATACCCACACGCAAAAAATCAAAAACTCTTTTCATTGTAGCTTTAATGTTGGTTGAGTAGTCTTCCAGTTGTAGAACTAGAATCTGTTCCTTGTGGAAAACGGTTAGCCAGTCCAGGATGTAGACAAAGTAAACACCCAGGTTTAGTCTTACCTGTGGAAAAAAAAGATTTCAACATGGTTCATTTTTTTATGGTTCAGTCAAAAACACATTAGTAGTCTTATTGATCTCTAATGTACCCTCCACAAGCCAGTTGATTTATGTATTTTGAATGGATTGATATAATTACATAATATTGTATTTTACAAAAAGAAATTTAAGACATAGTATTAAAGAGCCTATCTTGCTAACACTGGGTGAGAGGCACAGTACACTCTGGACAGGTCGCCAGTCCACTGCAGTAACCAGATGTCAGTAACCAAAATGACAAGTATCAGCATCACCCTGTGTCCTCCAGAGGGCACCACGCTGCAACGCCAAAACGAATCATGGGAAGTAGTCAGACTGATATTCAGAATCCTCAAGTTAGGCTTTTGGTGGTTGCCATTTTTGGCTTATTGGTTTGAGCCACTGTTACAACCACTGTTACAGATAGGTGGTACTTCCATACATTCATTTTTAGACGGTTGAAAAATTAAGCAAAGCACTGCACCAACCGGCATGCTCTTGAAGGTGCTGGTTCTGTAGATGCAGGAGCGGAGCGACCTCTCAGAGAGGCAGGTCTGAAACACTTTAACTGACACTGTCACCTTCTCGTGGAAGTCCTCTGCTGACTTGTCAGCTGTGGTAAAGTACAAGTAGTCAGAGTAAAGCCTGGAAGCAGAGGAAGGCATTGTTTCAATCCAAAAGTAAGGGCAAGATTTGACATTTTTACTGCACGTACAGCAGGAATTCATAAAAAAAATACTGTATGCTCAGCATAAAAAACAAACCACTTGTCCAGAGTCGTGTGGAAGTAAACAATACTGTTTAACTCACAGCTGTGTCTACATAAGCCAAAACAGATATGGAGGTCCAGGTACCTTTCGACTGGATTCCTGAGCATGATGATGATTCTGGCATTCGGTTGAACTGTGTGGATAAAGTCCTGAACCAGGAAAGGGGGCTCATGATCCTCACTGTCTCGATGGAGATGGCTCCAACCTTGGTTGTCCCACATGGTGGATACACTGGCTTCACCTGGAAGGAAAGACAATGGTTGTATCAAACCTCAACAGCAAACAAAAAAAATAAAAAAGAAAGTCCTTCTCCTGATCCAAATGGGAAGTTTTTTTTATGCTAACGATGTCCAGCTATTCTTAAACCAATAAAGAAGTTAAACTAAAAGCCACTCTTTTTTCTTTTATTTAGCCATATATATCATTTGTGTGGCATTTCTTTAACCTCAGCGTAACAGTGGAATACCTTGGAGATATGTTTTGCTTTGACTACAGTGTATTTATAAAGATTTAATAAAGAATAAAGAGCTTAATTCATTCATAGCAAAAATGCAGTGACTTTTCCTCTGCTCTTGCAGTTTAATATTAATACCGCTTTTATGGCAGTTAACTTATAATGTGTCGGTTGTATTTTATTTGTTACTTTCTTTTCCAATTTTCATTCACTTACACACTTCCCTAAGTTTTCACCTGTTGTGATCTGCTGTGCTCGGTGGTCTTCAGATGAATTTCTTCTGAGCCCTTCTAAGATGTTGTTGGCTGCTAAGTCGAACAGATCGAGGTAATGTTCCACAGGATAATTTTCCTGAGAGCCCTCCTTAAAACGGATGTAACCTGTAATTCACAGCACATTAAATTGAAACTCATTATAAGGACATCTATGGACTGCTCTCACATACAAGTCTCTCCCAAATCAAACAGTCTTCACTAAAACTGGTTTTCACAGATCAAATGGAGAGTAACAGGTAATGTCTTTGGTCATCAATATGAATATGGAGAAAAACAGACCACCCACTGTGGTTGCATTCACAAAATATAAACCTGTGAAATAGATTCTTCCCCACTTTAAATTTGAATGTTTTAAGAAGTAGAATTAAGTACATCTAACATCTAATCGGATTCGTTTAGCAGTAATGCAGTGTCAGCACAAACAGCTCAGGAAAACAGTCAGGGACTGTAGGCGGGGAATCATGCCCCCATGTGGTCAACCACAACATGAGGCCACCTGTCAGACAGCTAGAGCTTAGAAGAGGTAATACAAGACAAATAGGATGGAAAAAGAGAAAGTCTGAAAAAGACAAGAATCAAAGACTCCCAGACGTGAGCATGATTGAATTGTATTGAATTTAACCTAAAGAGATCTGTGCATTGACCAATGCTGCAAGCACCATTGAACTTAGGCAACATTGTAAAATATGCAATCCCATGCAGAAAAAACACTTCTGTTCAGAATTCAGGGTTAACATTAATACTTCTAACACATCAGGTGTGTTTATGAGTCCCAAACTGCCAAATGTAACAGTTTGAGCCAGTCCTCTCTGGCATAAAGTTCAAAGACCTTCCAACACATTATTGTTATCATGGACAGTTTTTAGCCATGACCAGGGACTTCCTGTAGTTTATGCTGGTCGCCTAGCAACATCACAGCAACTTCAAGGTTTCTGGAAGGTACTTTCCACACTGAATAAACAGTCCAGAACACAACTTCCAATCAGATCGTCATTTACTCTTTGCAGAGAACAAAACAGTCTATTTCACATTGCCTCAAAATACTGTTCTTCAAAAGAAACATTATTATTGTATTAGGCCTTACCAAACCGTTTCCTGGTCCACCAGTGCGGCTCCTTTATGGTGTTGAATTTGACAGCTGGGTGTATCAGCAGTCTGCGAA
This sequence comes from Menidia menidia, assembly GCA_907169785.1. Lineage (NCBI taxonomy): Eukaryota > Metazoa > Chordata > Actinopteri > Atheriniformes > Atherinopsidae > Menidia > Menidia menidia. The sequence continues at coordinate 7,112,057 of CAJRST010039999.1, forward strand.
ACAAGTCTGTTGTGCCACACTTTGGTTGGCCGATGACGTAAAAGTAGGGTAGGCAACGCAGACGGTAGCTCTTTCCATCTCTTTGAGTCAGGTGCTGACGGAAGTTGGCTCGCAGTTGGTGACAGGCTCTGTTGAAGCCCCTCGAGAACATGGCAAAGCGGTTGGTCCTGTACAGGTCAGTGATGAACTGATCGGAGACTTCAGCCGGGAGCTCTTCATACCAGCACGGGCTCTTGATGCCGGGCAAAAACTGTCGAGGGAATACCGAAAACAGCTGCAGAGATAAGAAAAATTAAAAGTTTTTTTAAAGCCAGAAGCATGTGATGCTGTCAAAACTGCATCAAAGATTTTTGCAGCCTGGCTACTCCTCCATTTCTTACATCTCTTTCACGTTACAATTGTCTGACATGCACCACTAATTGGTTTTCAACTTGATGACTCAACGGTGTTGCGACATATGCCTCTGTGATTGATATCCCAATTCCCACATGTGCTGAGGCTTTTCTCATAAACAATGCAAAATTATATAGAAGTGTATGGAAAACAATGATGTGAGCTTAAATTAAACACTGTTAACCTGTCAGAAAAGCAGCCGGTAAGCTTTTGGCATCACTTAATGACTGTTGTTTGAAACACTGGTCATTTTAAGCTTTGTCAAACAGGTGTTTACTGCTGTGTCACTCTTACGGTGCTTAATTTAGAGTCAAATTCTGTTTTTTTCTTTGGGTAACAACAGATAAAAAGAAATCTGTGATCATTTGTGTTTATTTTCTCCTTTAGATTCACAGTTTTATGCACAAACACTGCATTCTACATCATTAATATATTATTTTTCTTAGTTTATTCAGCAAAAATTTGTCTGATTATATTTCCTCAGACTTACATTAGAATCTGTGCCGATGACGTCTTTTTCCTCAGGTACCTTTCTGGGTGTGTACTCCTGAATGGAACTGGTAATCCTCTCCCGTAGATTAATATCTATTAAACTATTTTCAAAAGAAACTTCAGTTGGCTTTCTGCTCCCCTGTATGACCACTGGTCCAAGCTCAAAGGGCATAGCAGTGAATAAAGGGACTTTCTTGTCCCACATCATTATATATGAAGCCATTACAAGGAACGTCACTGTTGAACCTAAGAGGAAGCTAATCACTTTGACTTTTGAAATATGGTTCAGGTTGGTCATAAACAACGTGGGCACGCATTTGATGCCCAGATTTTTAGGAACATTTGCGTGTCTGAAGTAAAAAAATGTTTTGACTGACTTTCTGTTATAGTTTTCTGACAAAGCGGGGCTGGGATGGTTCAGACAATTGTCCATTTGAGTGTTGCTTTTGTTGTTGTAGTCTGAGAGTGACATCATTAAACAGGAGCAGAGCCAGCGTGAGGAGAGAGAAGCCAGGAAAGTTTTCTTTACGGAAGGTCAAGTTTCTCTTCAAAAGGTTGCGTCAGTAGGCAGGTCATCATTGCTTTTCATCTCATTATTGCTCCACACTCCTTAAGAGGACCTCCTGTAAAACAGAAACAGGTGTTAAAAACCAACATAGAGATTTTCGCCTAAAGAGTTGCTGTGACCTTTCCTTTGAGGTATTTTACTCGCCTTCTCTAATGCCAAAGGAGGTGTGGTGAATATTTTTAATCCTTGGGTATTTGCGGGAGCTTTATTTCCGCTGTATTTCAAACCATGCTTTTCTAAAATAGGAGCCCCCTCTAAAATGGTTAGCTGTGAGAGTGTGTGTGGTCTACTGAGTGATGATCCTTTGCTATATGGTGAGGGCTATAGAGCATATGCAAAGACTGGCTTTACTGAGAGACTTCCAAGGTTGGAATAATAGTTTCCCTGTAATTCAAAACTAAAAACACACCCTTATTTCTGGGAGTCTAAAGTCTATCCGACTGCTTTATTTTGTTAACCAGGAAACAGCGTTTCCACGATCAAGACCTGTCATGGCAGGAGTCAAATTAGGTATTGATACAGGTGGACAATCATGCGGGCGGTGCAGGAATTATGTTGTCATTTCTCACCACACAAATAAAAATAAAGGACACATTATCATTTCAGTGCGGCACACTAAGAAATCCTTAGCTCTGAGTTGTACAATGCTCCTTAAAAATACCTTTCCTCGTCTTTTTTCAGACTGCTGGACAAGAACGTGAAGCCATGAGGTAGTTTATTTTTTCGAACTACGCAACAGCACATTTTCAAATGTACAAATGTACAACTGCTAAGCCTCTTCCTTTGCTTAGCTTCACCCTCCTTTCCCTTTGCCTGAGTGTAAAACTGAACCTGTAAAAACTGAAGAGCTGCTTTGAATAGTGCAGCTGCAATGAATTGTGGGAGAAAATAATATATTTTCTTTCATAAAGGATACTCCAGAGATTCTTAAGCTAAAGAAGATAATTAAGGAAGCTTTGAGGGTCTTTAGTACAGCTCTCATAATGGCTTCTCCTCAATATTCTTCCAGGTCTTTCACTCATCTAGTAAAAAGGAATAGACTATGGCGAACACTCAACTGGTATAAAGAATATTTCTGTTTTTTAAGAACCTATAATTTGTGGTTGATTTTTAATTGAAACTTTATGGGAGAGCAATGTTAAATCTTAAAGCATTTTTCGAGACACAGAATCTGACATTTGATAAACACACAACGTCTTACTACAAGGTCTGGAGATGAGAATATGTTTTTCAGAACAGGTCCATGGGCCTGAATCAAACCCGTGACTCCTGCATTGGATCATAAGGCCTCTGTGCATGGGACGCCTACTCCACAAAGTCAGCTAAGGGCAGTCCTACTTATCCATTTTAATGAGGAGCACTGCGTCAGACTGTGGGTTGATGGAGTAAGGTCGTCATTCAATTGAGATTTGAGGGAAAAGGTAAACATTTGGTTTTAGAAGTCAAACAAAAAGCTCTTGCACTCCTGCAGATTTGGATAAATCTGATCCCTTGCAGATCTATCTGGTATGCAATTTAGGTAACTGTCATCCTCTTTTATCTCTGTACCTTTTCATGTACTGTTATTGTTCAAGTTTAATATTTGGCTGGAAAAAAATTCCTTGTGTAGGAGAAGAGTAATGTGGCTGAGCATACAGAAGACTTTAGGAGTCAATAATCTTTTAATTATTTATTGGTTCATGTGAATGCCTTGTTTTGAGTTCCAGGTATCCCAGATCAACCTGATCCAATAGACCGGTATTACCTTTAATACTGTTAAAATCCAAATTATCCACTGAACAAATTCATCATTTTATTTAGGCCGACTTTCTGTTATCAGGTTGTTGTTTTTTTCAGAGTTCCTTAAAATAGAATCTGTAATATCATTTCAAAGCCCCCTTGCATTGGGCCGTGACCGACATGCAATTAAAAAAACATTATGAGCAATAAATACATAAGCCGTTGTTTTGTAAAGATGAGCATCTGTTTTCTGACTTTAAACATCTGTTTAAAACTAAACTTTAAATAAGTGTGTAGAAAAGGGAGGGAACACAGTAAAAAGCAGTGAGATTAAACACTGATGGGCAGTTTACAACGTTATGAGATGGATCTCCATTCTGTGGTGTCTGGTGTGTGCGTGACTCTGCTAACGCTATCCTCCTCCTGACAAGCGTGTAAACCGAAAGGAAGTGACAGCGTGCTGTTGTGTAGCAGGACGCTGCAGGTGAATGACCCATCATGCAGCACCTTAGTGAAAATATAAGGTATTCATCATCAAATAAGTTCAATCTCCACATAGATGAAGGGAAATGAAAGTAGGAGTTGGATGAAACGGTGTTCTTCAAGGCTGTGTTGTGAGATGTTATATTCTGCTGAACAAAGTAGTTCATTAAAGGCTTTGAAGGAAAGAAAAAAAGGCATTCCTTTTAGATTACCTGCTCTTTGTGAACTAAAAACTAACAGAATCTTTAATTAATACGATTCAGATCTCTTCTCCAGCTTTTTTTTCATTTTTTAAGGTCAAATTTAAATGCCTGCATGTAAATTAATCAACAAACAAGTATTACAATTATTTTGTTTGTTCAAACCCTTCAATGCATTTCACAATGAGGTCCAGAGTTCATCCCCACAGATTTCTTCCACAGACATAAGAATCCTTCTATGTGATGCCTATATACAGCCATGTTTATATCCAACAATGTGATCCTGTGGAATTAAGATGCTCTGAGTATGAAGAATGCCTAAAGAGGAGACAGTATGCACCACGCACACATTCTACCCTCTTCTCAGACATGTTTTAACCTTTCTCTTCATGTTTACAACTGTGTAAGCACATCCTGAATCGTAACGGTACACTCTGTGACTGTGACTTGGCTAAATCCCAACAGTGGAAAATGGGAAGCACGAGAACAACCTGCCTCAGAAGGAAATAAAATAGACTCCCAGTTGATGGGGAATACAAATGGTAACTAAAGTGAGGAAAAAATTAAACCTCTACATACACAAAAAAGAAACAAATAACTAAAGTAATACAGCGGATGATAACATCCACCTGGAAGGTATTCTATCAGACTTCCTTCTGTCCTTTTCACAGACAGATTGTGAAAGAAATCTTCACGGGATGTCAAAAAGTGCTCTGAGAACTCAAACTGCATACAACACAGGCTTGATTCACATCAGTGGGCTGGTCTGTTCTTCCCTGTTCTTTTTTTCTTCCCACTAACAGAAGTGGGGGTTTTCTGTCAGGGAAGAGTGGCTATTGAACAAGCACGCGATATAAGCAAAATCGCAGTCTAAACTAAAGAAACACATGAATAAAAAAAAGCCCGCTATATTAAGCCTTGTTTAACCCCTGTCCACATGGACATCTGGAGTCCAGATATGCTCTTCAGCATGTGATGACATTTGTCGGGCTATATGTCTAGCCAAATACATTTTTCTAATAGATACAAATGGCACGCTTCAGCAGAACTTTAAAACCAAAAAGTTACAGACAGAAACTGAATATCTCACATATTAAATTCTAACATTACAACAAAGAACCAAAAAGGAGCAGAAAGGTCAAGAGACATAAGGCCGATGGGTAAGCCTCATAAAGTTGATGGTGGGAGATTTGTGGGTGCAGGAATGGGATAGGGCATGGGGTCATTTTGGTGGCCGGCAACTTTGTGTGGTCAGTGAACTCCAGCAGAGGGAGAGACGGGGAGGATGACCCAGATGAGGTTCGGGTCCTAATTCCTGCCTTTTAGTGTGGGAGGAGTCTGAGAGAGCTCCAGGATGACATTTTCTGAACCCAAATGCGGGGGCTGGGGAGTCCCCATCTTGAGGTTACTTCTAGGCTGTATTTCATCCCCTGGTTTTTGTTTCTTTTTGTCCATGTCCAAAACACAGAGAAGATCATCTGCAAACAGCCTTACTCCCCAAATGTGTTTTTGGTTCTGAACGAGCAGCAAGTTGAGCAGGCCCATCTTTACAGAAGTGCTATTTAATCTCCTTGAAGCTCAAAAAGTAGGGATCCAATCCCTGATGTTTCCTTTGATAAGCACAAGTCAACATAAGTGAAACAAGACTAGAAGTTTTTGAGGCATGTTCGCAAACACATAAATCTCCTCTTGAAGACATGTGTACAGTGCACAGTCCAAATGGTTGTGGCTCAGAGTTTTACATTTTTACAACTTTGCACCTTAAAAGAGTTTCTACACAGCAAGATGTTGAATAAATTATTTGCTGGCTCGTCTCACTGTACTACTGACAAGATGTATATATGGTATGAAACACAGACAAGTGCAAGAGGAAAGTGTTGAGCAAAAACTGCTACCAAATAACTCATAAACAGAGCTAAATTTACATGACAGGCTGGAACAAAATGGTTGAGGAAAAAAGACAAATGGGTTGCCTTGTTGTAGCAGCAGGCCAGTGGTTATTAACTCATGTGACCTAAAAGGTGAACATCCTTTCAATAGAAAAATGTTACGCCCACCGACCGATTGCAGCTCTCTTATTAACGAGAGTTTAAAAAGATAAGTTAATGTCCTAGACTGCATGAAAAAATGTCAATCCTAACTATTAGGCTGTAATAACTATGTGCAGCGAACTTAATTAATGATTACAATGCTGTTTTGCTTTGAGAACAGTATGATCCCAAACTACAATGTTGTCTCCTATGGAGTAGACCAGGAATAAAAGACTACTACTATCGAGCTAACAAAAATATTTTTTTCTGTTTATGCACTTTCGATGCATAACAATATTCAAACATGACTTTAGAATACTATAGCTGATCAAAGTGATCAAATTCCCCTTTAAAATCACTTTCATATTTAATATACATGAGGGATAATTGTCTGTATTAGTGACTGAGTGAGACAGACTTCCAAAAAGGGCATTTCAGATGAAAGGAGAACCCCCATTCTTCAAGATGTGGAAGATTCTAGACAAATGTAAGAGTTTAGGTCTTAAATTCTGTTTGAATTATAGGTCTTGCTGTTTCATTGGGAGTGTAAAAAAGTGCCAGTGTCAACAACATTTTTCAATTAGTGCTGAATTATACTGATTAGACAGCTTGCCTGTTCCGTCTTTTATTAGATTTGCTTTGCTCGTCAAAGTATTGTCTAAGCAGTCTTTTTCTTATGGGCAGAGCAGTCAGACTCCGGACCGACCTCTCTAGCTGCTGTTGCCAGTGTCAATAGCACGCACCGTATGCAAGGCTAAGCTATTGAAATCAAATTAAAACACATTTGATCATGTTCTCACTGTCTATGGAATGCTGGGGAAAAAGCGTCATAATGACACAGTGCATTTGCCTTCATTCTAAACACTGCTGCATGCCAGCAAACAACAGCAAACAACATGCAGACTTGTATTTCTTGTCTGTGGGATGCACTTGAAAATCATAGTTCCAGTAAGGACACATCAAGTGACTAATAGGACAAAACGGGCCAACATTTAAATATCAGATTCCACAGAACTCCTTGAGAAATTGTGTGCTGTTGTGTACACCAGGGAGGGTAGTGTGTGTGTGTGTGTGTGTGTGTGTGTGTGTGTCTGTG
>CAJRST010039999.1:7125531-7164764 GCA_907169785.1 Menidia menidia
ACACACACACACACACACACACACACACACACACACACACACACACATCCACATACCAGGAAATCCTCTCCTCTTTTTATTTATTCAAGCCTCCTACTTATCTCTCTGCAAGGGATAAGTGCAGAGAGCAGGGCTCTAGATGGAATTTTTTTTTCTCATACCACAGCATGTGTGCACACAAACACACACACACGTGTACACACATGCATTACAGCACTATTGCTGACCTTGTCCCTGCACAGTGTCCTCATCATGAATTTTAAACAAGCGCCCTCTTTCCCTTTTCGACTAAATGAGGCCCCTCAAATTCCTTGCAAAATAATTCATCATGTCCTCACGCAACAATTGCCTACAGCAAAAAAAAAAAGGGATGGTTCCATTGTGAGATATCCTATTGTGTTTATCAAAACTTCTTCAGGTGCATGCAAAGCATTGTGCAGATGAAAAATACCACTGAACCAAAGGATGGAAATTTGTATTCATAAGCCAGAACAAAGAAACACGATGCAGAAAAACTCTGTGTGTCTTTTTGTGTGTATGATCTGGAGAACAGAGAGAGAAAGAAAGAGATACAACTCAGTTATGGTGTTGTCCAGACCTTTGAGTAAACTGAGAGGACTTCATCTTCATGCCAGGCTGCTAACCATCACGCTGGTGTCAGGAGAAAAATGCTAAGCAGCCCGAGTCGTTTCTTCACCCTCTGCAGATACAGCCAGCAGCTCCTTGCTCTTCCAATATATTGTGGATCAAAGAAGAAAGCACAATACACTCTAGAAAGATGACAGCTGATGGCTGTGGCTGACAGTGAGTCTGAAGCTCTCTGCCTTCTTTTGACAGACAGTATCAATCACTCCAGCTAACCAAATCTGTTGGATGAAAGTTTTCTTATGCTCTTATGCTTAGCCGGTTGACTCATCAGTCAAATATGTAAAGAGAGTGGAACACTCTCTAATAATAGAGATTGGTGTAATCGTGATAACCCCACAGCTGAAGTACCAAAAAGGCCCAAAATGTACTGTTAAATATCTCTTTTCAACATCTTCTGCATGTTATCCTAAATCACAATGCTACTGAATTTTTCTGCTTTTTTGTCTCCTTCACATGCTAAAGTTAATTAATTTAGCTTTAAGTGATAGAAAGAAGTCAGACCTTATATAAACCAGGCAATCGCTGAGATTACTGCTAACAGGGATGATAGCACCAGCTAAACATTTAGTTTTAATAACAATAAAAAAGATGAAGAAATCATAACCCATGGATCAAGAGCAGTTTAAGGAACACCAGCACAGAAATGGTGACACTTAGTGGTTGAATAGTGTAAGTAAAACTTACTCTTTCCAAAATCATCAAATCATGACTAAAATGACCATATTAAACCTGTAACCTATATTTCTTGTTGTTTTTTTTGTGATTATTGATTTTCATAAAATGATGATAACACACACTACAAATGCAAATCAGTTTCACTAATCTGAACTCACAAATGTTGCTAAGTTATTCAAGTAACTATTTTCCTACAACTTGTTTATGTTCAATTCAAATTTATTTTCTGAACAATTACTGATTTCATTCTATACAGGGAACAAACAACCTCCAAAATATTTAAGAGTATATACTAATCTTGATTGCTTGCAATCCCTTGTAATAATTCCCTCTCCTGAGCCTTTAGTGGATGTAAATCTGGTATTTCTCACATTTCCATCACAACTGTCCAGTTTTGAGGTAGATCTGTAATGATAGGGCCTCCCATTTTCTTATGAGCCCTTTTAACCAAAAACAAGTATTTGCTAGTTGAAGTTTCATTATGTCGTCTGCCTTTTGTGTATTTCATTTTTCAAAGCGACCAACAAATACAGTAACTAGTCATACAGAAAGTAGGACTTATTAGACATCTGTCCCCTGAGACCAGAAAGCTCATCAAACCTTTGGCATGTAACTCTATGAGAAGTAATTTTTTCTAACACATCCACCTTACGTCAAAGAGTAACATCTGACTGAGACAATGCTGAGGAAAAACTTGAATAACTTATAAAATACACCTGCAAATGTGTTTAAAATATTGGGTTACAGTAATTAATTGCCCTTCTTTAATTAAAGACAAACAATGAAAAAAATCACTCATCTGATTAGCAAATTTAAAATATTCTCATTTTGCAAATAACAAGGGAAAAAACACACACATTTTACACTGTTTTAATAAAGTTACACAGGTTATGTTTGACCATTAGGGAATAAGCGGTTACGAAAATGGATGGATGGAGGTTATGTTTGAACGGCAACTGACATAGGATGTGAGAACCTGTCACAGGTAGAGAAAGGCCTAAAAAAGACTCAGTTTTAAGACAAAACACGGACAGAAAACACAGCGACTCAGTAATTACACTGTGATGAAATATGGAGCACAAATAGTGAATATCTTTATGCAGTCTATTGCTTTCTATAGACTCAGATATATTAAACCTAATATGTTATCATGATGTGCTGCAAAAGAAAAACGAAATATTTTTGTGGGCTTTCAAATTGTTTAAACTCATTTCACGGAAAACCAGTTATATGGAACAAGAAGAGTCAGTGAAACAGGAAAAAAGCTTTTGGGCTTTAAACGCTTTGAAGAAAATGTTACAAAAAATTATAAAAGTATGCATCTGCCTAAAATCTAATAGGGCATGTTATAGATGTGCATTGAAATAAGCCGGCTGGACAAAGCCAGTGGGCATGTAGGAATGCAGGAGCCCTCCGGTGGTAGGAAGCGGAACACCACCGGTGTGGAAAATCACATTTCCAGAGCTGAAGTTGGAGAAGCTTTGGTGGTGGAAGCCTCCGGTGTTTGAGCCACAGGTCGGCGGGTTTGGGCTGACGTTGACCAGGGAGTTGGAGCCGGTCTGCAGCGTGCTGTCCGCCCCGGGGTTCTGTTTTTTCCACTTGGTCCTCCTGTTCTGGAACCAGATTTTCACCTGGGTTTCGGTCAGGCTGAGGGACAGCGCCAGGTTGAGTCTCTCGCACACGGACAGGTACCGTGTGGCGCGGAACTTGTTCTCCAGAGCCACCAGCTGCTCGTAGGTGAAGGCCGTCCTGGCGCGCCGGGGTTTGGCGTAGGCCTGCTCCAGACGCCGCCGTTTGTGCGGGGAGGACTCCTGCTGCGCGCTGGACCGCTGCCCGTGTCCGGGGCCCTGGTCGTTGGAGAGACACGCTTCCGTGTCAGCTGCTGGGGAAAGGGGATCTGTCACAACTGAGGGAGGCCTGAAAGAAGTAGAGTCTTCATCTCCCGTGTCTTCTGCAAATAGAAAAAATTAAAAAAAAACAAAGACGGATTAGACAGTTGCATAGTTTGTGTTACATTTTCTTTCCTGTTTTTTTTGTTACTCAGAGTGAATATTCACGACCAGGTTCAGAAGTTGTCTCCTGTTAAGTATTTGATTAGGACCCTGAGGTCGATGAAGGGGAGAGAAGCGTTCAGAGAAGGGGAAGACTTGGTCACTAATCCCTTAATAATTTATAAACCGCGCACTGCCTCAAATGTCATGTTGCGGAAAGAAATCCCGTCTAAATCCAGCCCCGCCACCTCAGCCGTGACGTGCTAATGGAGTTTCATATTTGCTGGCCGATCGATAAATGTCATCTATTTAAAGGGAAGTTTTAATCGAACGATATTTAGGATCAGACATGGATGGGGTGTGGGGTTTGTACCTGCAAGGTGCTGGAGGGAGATATGCAGGAAGCAGTAATGGGATATCGATCAAAGCGCGCAGAGGCATCCTCAATGGGACGATTTAAACAATTATCAAGCCTGCCTGTCCCGGTGCCAATCACACACTGGGGCTCTGGGAGCAAGCCTTTGTGGCTTCCTTGAAAGGAAACGCAGCTTTGGAAATTAAGGGAAGGTCATTCAGAGATGAATGTAAATCTAATACAAGAGCTTTAGTATTTGGGATTTTGTACGTGAGAAAATGCTCATTATAATAGACACTTATTAATTCTTTATAGTTTAATTTTCCTCCAAGTTTTCAAGTGTTTCGTATTTGGATATTCATATGCTTATTGGGTGAAAAATGGAAGTGTTTTAAACAAGTTAAAGCCAACATAAGGAAACGTTGCACACCGTATTTTACACAAACTCTTGAAGTGGCTGCAAGAAGCAGATAGCATTATTTTATGTAATCTCTACCTGCATCTGCGCGCTCATCTCTGAAGTCTTCACCCGCTGAGCTGTCCCACTCCAAACTTATACCCTCCGCATTTGGCGCTTGAAACTTCTCTTTGATGGCGGAAAGTTCGCTCACCTTTCTGCTGTTGAATTTGTTCGGATCCAATATGTCAACAATAGAAAACGAGATCTTATGACTGGACGTCATGGTCACTCCTTGATTTCAAGCATCCTCTCTACAATCAGACCGGCGAAGAGCAGAATGGAGAAAAAAGGTGTGCGTAATTACGCGCGCCGAGAGGAACTTCTTCGCTGTTCAGTCCGCCTCGAGTCAGCAAGCGTCATCAGACCGGACTGAGGTGATGCTCCATGGGAATGCAGACTTCGCCTCTTATGTCAGTGAGTGTGACAACGTGAATGAAATGACCAGGACACAGTCTTTAAAGCGCCTGCCCCCCCCCCTCCCCACACCACACCACCCACGTCCTATCCAGCAGCCACGTGATACAAACACTATTAGTGTTTCACACGACCACCTAATGGTCTCCGAGCGTTCGAAGATAATCACCCATATCATTAAATTCAGTAATTGACGACCTGAAGGTAAATTGGACACAGATGGCACTTGATTCATCGGAGGTCCTCTTGTCTCTGCAAATTAGACTTTGGTAAAGGCTTCAGTGTTTTTTGAGCCATAAGAATATTTTAATGGAAGCCCTTAACATTAAGATTGTTTTCTTGTTGGTGCTTTAAAACATTGGAATATCAAGTTGTTTTTCAATTTTTGGAATTCATAGGTACTGATGAGGATGGGCAGCATTTTAAGAGGAGGTCACACACTTTGAACCTAAATGGTGATAGTAAGGCAATTATATCAAGATATATATGCAGTGGTGAAATGCCGTGTAGATGTTTTTGATTCCTTACAGAGACCACTCGCTAAAGTTCCTTCTTAACAACAGAATATTGAATAATCATGTTTTTTCTCTCAGTAATACTGAAATATTTGAGTAATCTAAAAAAAAAGTGAGTCTTATGAGAAGACTTCAGAAATATATGAGCATTCAACAAGGTCTATATTTCTTTTTTAAATTAATAGTCAATACATCTGATTGTTTTTTGCAACAAGTTTGATTGATTTAAAATTAATCTCAATCGCCTTCTGATTATTTGTATACAATATAAAGTAACACGGGGTTATTTAAGGTTTAATGGCTGAAAATGGTTAGAATGGTGAAACCAGTATAAGATCAATATTCTCAGCAGGTGTCCAATACAGATAAAACCTGATGGCTTTGAGTCATGGGTTTGGACACTGTGAGGCTGAATCCGTGCCTGTTACAGCACAGGAAGATTCCTATTTACAGTTATTTTATTTTCATCATTATTAGTGAAACAATTACCGTTTTCTGGAATTTTTTCGGTCAAAACTGAACATCTGGTTTTTGTAGCCCGTTACGTGTGGCCTGTGACTTTTTGTATGAATGAGAAGGAAGACAGAAAAACCATTTCTTTAACTGTAGTTTTGCAAAACAATGGTAACATGGGGGGGATCTCTGACACAATTTCCTGTGTTACTTACACAGTTCAAGGTAATTACTCTGCTTCACGGCGCTTTCATTGCTCCCAGTCACAGTGTGCTACACTGGCATGGTCTGTAGTTACATAGTCAAACATTTGCTAAAGCCACCACTACAGGGTGTCTGCCCGTAACCATTTGCATATGTATAACACTTGCTGAGGCATCTTCGCAGACTTTCCGTATGAATAGAGCTCACTGCACAGTGGAGGTTTACTACTTCCTACAAGAAAGCCCGGTGGTTGGACATCTGTTTGTGTGGGGCGCTTGGACAAAGGAAAACCCCCCGAGGACAAAGAGGGCTCAGGTAGACTTCTGGCAGCAGGAGCAGCAGTTGGTTTAGCTGAGTCTGTTCGGGCGAGTCAGGCCAGACTTCAGAGAAGCCTGCTGGCCGTTGAACACCATAGGGAACCAAAGAGTCACACTTCTATCTAAGACCCCCCTCCATGGTCAATAAAATCATCACTTCACAGGGGGGCTGCCCGAAGTCTGGTAAACATCTATTAATTTGTCCAAAGCCTGGAGTGATGCCTGTAGTTACAGTTTTACTCAGACAGACCATAGAGTCCATTGTTTTCCATTGTATTCTGATCTCCACCACTACCTCTGCAGCTCATCTGTTAGATGTTTCTTTTCAGCTGTAGGAATGTTGAACTCTGAACGCTAAAACTGTGCCACTGCTGTTGGTCCTATGGTTTTTGTAAGAGATTTAACAGTTCTGCAGAAACAGGAAGTTTTAAACAACAATAGAAAAGTAACGTTCATGTCCTGACTCTTTGCCCAGAGTTTCTATTGATAATTTGACCAGAGGTTTGGTCAATAATCAGACATCTACAGCCCTGTTCGCTCAAATTTTGATGGATGAGTCACAGAACAGAGAAAGTTTAAGTAGAAATGCAGTATGTTGACGTCTTCAAAGCAGAAATACGCCAATGGAAAACAAAAAGGAGTAAAGCATAGCACACAAACTGCATCTCTGCTATGTCCTCATTCATAAACAGTCACTGATGGCCGCACTTCCGGTGAATGCAGTTCGTTCTTTAACGGGCAGAATGCCTGGTGGTTTTAAGTCTGTTCCCCTGTCTGCGCTGCATGTTCGCAGCGAGGCCTCCGCTCAGTTGGACCTCCGTGTTTGTTTGACTCTCTCTAACAACAAGGTCAGTGGCATTGCCCAGTAATTGTCCTAACGGCCTGTGTACCTGTTGGGTGGAGGCGAGTAATGAGAGTTTTTCATTACAGGCGGGACGGGTGAGTGCGCCTGGCAGATGCTGACAGGCAGCAGATGTGTAAAGTTGGGGGTGATTTGTAAAGGGGTCAACGGCGTCGCAGAGGAGATGGAGGGCAATGCGAGGTGGGTGGAATTTATGCTGAGGGACACTGTCAGTCATACTGCACACCTGTCACCGCGAGGTAAAGGTCAGTTCAAACACTCGCATTGTTAGCTCTCATCCTGAATCGTTCAGAAACACAAAGTATGCAAACTTTTTCCCCTTACTGCCAATGAGATATTCTCATTATCATGACTGTGTGTCTCAATACATCCAAATAGAAAACAATTGGAAGATTACGCATTTGTGGAGTGCTGTAGCACTCTGAACTGCTAGCGCAAGAGGGTATAGCTCCCAAACAAACTGAGCCAAAAGCAAAAAGAGATCTCTATATTAACCCTAACCATTAATCTATTGTTTTCTCCAATAGACCTGTTCAAGAGAAGATGCCTAAATGGTTGGAGAAGTCTTCAAATTTAAGCTCCTGCAGAGGTCAACCTCATCCCAAGTTGTTCTCTTAGAGCAGCCTAAAATAAATCCATATTTGTAGTCTGACTTCAACATGTCTCAAGAGACCTTCCAACAGTCTGAAATAAAGTCAGAAAAAAATAGTTTATAACAAAACATGTCATTTTAAAATGCTGCTGGTTCCATCTAATGCTTCACTTCAGTCTGTTGTCAGATGGGAGGCTCATAAGGGCCTCTGAGAAAAGTACTGATTTCACATACTAGCTTGAAAGAATATAACATGGTTACATGCATTTCAAAAGACAGGTTTTGGGTGAACAAACACGATGATTAGTTTTTTCTTGAGTCATGTGCTTGAGCTTGTTGACATGACATGTAGAGAAGATTATTGGTGACACCAAAGGGTGCTGTTATTTTTCTCCTGGTGAATTAAGTAAAAGAAAAGGCTAAACATGCACATATTCATAAAAATCAAAGCAATTCTTTGTGCATTTCGCAGCACTTTGATTGGACTTTTCATTTGCATCTCCAACCAGACAATTTTAGTTTAACCATCACAGCAAGGTTTTGAGCTCAAACCTACCCAAGTGTAAGAAAAAAAATGCCCTTGTGTTTTTGTTTTTACTTGCAGAAATTTGCAGAACTGAGACAACTGTGTTTAGTGAATTCTTACGATGCATGCCCAGTTTATTCACATGCCATCAGAAAATAGGAATGTGAGACAAGGATGAATCATACAAACATCAAACTGTTGTAAACTCTTCAGATAACAGAAACCGTGGTGCAGACAGACCATGAGAAGGAAACCTGCTGTTTGTGACCAGATGAAAGTGTGCACAATCAAAAAGACCAAAGGAGACACTCACAAAGAGCCTCAACTGAGTGTTTTCCTTAGAGCGGAGGCAGCTAGTAATGGCTCTGGCATCTGTACGGAGCACACTGTCACTCAACCTGAGCATTGATTAGCCATTGTTCTGAGAAGGTCACATCATAATTCATTTACAATAATTAGTCCTACGGTGCCACCTGCACTCCTTCTCTCGTTTGCCCCATTAAATTACCAGAAACCATCGCGGTTCACGTGTGGAACAATGAAGATGTATCCGCAACGTAAAGGCAAGAGCTATTAGTTACATTATTTAAATGGACCCGTTTAAACCTGGGGAGCTGTCTTTATGAAGGGCAATTAGGCACTAACCATAATTGATAATTCATGCTAATTACAATTAGGAAATATAAATAGTGGGTGTAGGATTAATCATCATTGTGGTTAAGCAGGCAGAAGCCGTGGTGCAGGATGGGTAGCTGCAATGGAAGGCATTGGATTATGCTCCATTCATCTCTATCTAGTGCATAAACAGATTGTCTTTGTCCCTTTATATTTTTCCATCGGCCGTTATCTCTGTTTTGTTTGTGTGCCCTTGCTAAATGGCCTTGGAGGTTGGGAAACTGTGCGGCTGTTAGTGAAGTTGTGTTATCTCACAGTTTCTGCAAAGGAGGATGTTACTGGGAGGTGTGGTATCAATTCATTCATCCCCAATTTACAGTCACACCATTAAAACCCCAAAAAAGGGCATTAGCGAGGGTAGGTTTTTAGAGCACAAAATAAGATTTTAAGCTTCAGTGTTTAACATGTAGGACAATATATTGAACATTGTTTTTATGTCTACAGATTTCTGTTAAAATATGTTTTGATCACCTTAGTTATATCACACTGTAAGTATGCAATTTGGTTATATTTTGTTCTTAACTTACAGATATTTACCTTTGACCTCTGAGCTGCAGGAATTAATTCTGAAGTGGTAATTTAGCTCATTCAACTGCTTTTCAGTGCTCGGTCATGTGACACTTTTTCATGTAAAGTGTTCGTCCTCACAAAAAAAATCAGGGTCTTTTTTGTTGATAACATCCAGGCAAGGCATCAAGAATGTGTCATCATGTCTTGAAGAGAGGCTTCCAAAACACCCATGGAAATGTCCACAGTCTAAACAACTGCACAGTCGGCATCCACTTTGTCTTTGGTCGGAGTGAAGACAACAGATTTAAATAAAAATACCAAGATGTCCTAGCTGTACAAATGAGTGAACAAAAACTAGGCTCTCTGGTTTATAGAAATGTGGCCCTGTTATTTAGGGGGGTTGAATTTATCACTGGTGCTTGTGTGAGGAAGCAGAAAACGAAGGAAAAAAGAGAGATTATTTCTGGACATTGATAACAGATCTAAGCCTGTTCGCATGGAACTCCACATGACAGGAATTAACACATTTGTGTCCTCCGCTCATTTTCATTGTGTCATCTCATTATCCACTGCTGCGCTTTCCAAATGACTCTCTTAACAAATGATAGAAACCAGTGTGCCTGTGTTTCATGTAAACAAAGAGTGTTTTTGCCTCACTTTCTGGGAAAGTTTAAAGCCACAATCGGCCTAGGCCACAAACGTTTGCTCAGTTCTGCTCTGTGACATCATGATCTTTAGATGGGCCCCTGCGCGATGAGGCTCCCACGATTGCTGGTAGCCAGCAGTAATTGCTACAATGAGAGCCGGATCAGTGGAGTTGCTCTAATCAATAAAGTCTTCATCAACTATTTCCCCTGACAATTCTCCCTCATTTCTCCCTTAATTGTTCTTTTTCATCAAACAAGCTGTGTGCCGTGAGCATGTGTGTGCTTCCTTGTATGTTGGTCTGTTCCCAGGAGCTTGTGCTTCGGTCCTCCCTTTTAATGGACCACAGCTAACAGATTGCTAATGGAATTTGGGTCGCAGGCAGCAGAAGAAGCCGTTGCTGCTCACAGCCAGAGTCCGACCTCAATGGGAGTAGGAGTACCGTTGATCCTGGCTCACGCTGCCCCAAAACAGTTTCAGTCATCCACACAAAGCATCACTGCGGCTTGAAATTAAGACCTGGGCATTTTCATGAGAAGGTACAGCTGTGTTGTTCTTAAACTAAACAGAGGGCTGGTGTCAGACTTGATGTAAAGCAGCGCCGGATTCCCGTTGGCCTGCTTAAGCGTAGGAGTTTGGTCATCACATCCACCTACAACATGAAAAATATGCATTATTATTTCTTATTTGGTACTCATGTTTATTTGGGAACCTCTCCATCAATGTGAACATTTTATGATTCACTTCAAAGAAGAAATGTGGTCGACTTAAGAAAGGAAATTTTATCTCTATGTTTCTTCAAAGATTCAGTTTTAACATGTGATTTTATAAATGTATTAATGAATATGCCACTCACCAAGCCTCTTATTAGATCATTTAAGTCCTTTTTTTCATTGTCTATGCTATTTCTGTCGTCAAACCATGTCCTTAAACAGTGGTAACAAATATTTCTGTGGACTTATTTTCAAGCGTAGGCCCTCCTGAATACATTCCACACTTTTTCATAAAGGTCCCGTAACCTTCATCTTCAGACCATTTTGATCCATGACTGCCAGAGAATCGGAAATGATTGCAGTATAATTGCTCTCCTTAAGAGCTTAGTGCCCTTCTGAGCTAGTAAAACGGTCTGGGTCCTCTCCTTCCCCCAGAGGGCGTGGTTGCTGGTTTTCATAGGGCGCCCCCCCCCCCCCTTCTTCGTCTGATTTGCAGGCACCGCTGCTCATGTGGAGCATCTAGCCATCGAAGGACTGTGTGTGTGTGTGTGTGTGTTTGGGGGTTGGGGATTATTATATCTAAATACCTGTGATATTCAGATAAAGTAGCACATGTGAGGCTCTCGGTATCATCATGCTCTGTTCACTGAATTGCAATTCCGCACAATAATTGTCATGTGATTGACCAATAAATCTAAAATGCTTAGCTGAGGATCATGTTTGTGAGGTGGATCAGTCACAGTTCTAGACATGGGAACAATGATCTTCAAGTAAATCAATCTGTCATCACATTTTCAAGTTCAGGCCTGCGCCACTCAACAAGGAGGGAGTTACCAAATGATGCACGGCAAACATCTCTGAGGTTGGTGTTGGTGTCAGTATGAGTTTGCGTGACGTATCAGGATGATCAGCGTCCGGTTTTTTATGTGCTTACACAGAGCGTGGGAGCCACCCGCTGAGCAGGACAGAGTGTGTGATTTTAATTATTGACAGTGTGAAATTGTGCTTTTTAGACACCAAGTTCATCGATGCTTCCCAAAGTGAACTTGCTTACAAATTCCAAACCATGGCGGTTTTTAATAACTGCATTTGCGGAATCTAATTTTGTATTCATTGTCTTTAAGTACAATGTCTATTTCTACCGTTAGAGCTCAAATTGTGATTTTCATGCATGTTGAGTTAATTGGACCCACTAGATTGCCCATTGGAGTAAATGTGAGTGTGTGCGGTTGTTTGTCTCTGTGTGCCCCAGCAATGGACTGGTGACCTGTTCAGGGTGTACCCCCCCTCGTGCCTGTTGTCAGCTGGGATAGGCTCCAGGCTCCAGGCTCCACGAGGCCATTGGGAATAAACGGTGTATAAACTGGATGGACGGATGAATCTGTCCCATATTGAGATTTATGAAACCTTTAAGGTTGTTGACTTACAGGGCTTTATTGAGAAAATTAGATCTGTGCAGCCTAACAGCCGGGCCACTCATCTCCTCAGTAAACTGCCATAGATCGTGCCGCTGTGGATTTTATCGACTTATCCCATTTCTGAAGTCTTCACCTTTTATGACCATTTCCATAAATTCTGTCTGGGACAATCTCCCCTATCCAAGGGGCTTAAGGGGAGATCATCTCAGCTCTGTAGTTTGATGGTCCGGCACCCTGTCAGAACACAAACACACGCACACACACACACACACACACACACACATATACACACACACATGTGTTCACAAGGGGCTGCGTCACTCACTCACTCCCCTCACGATCAGAGATGCCCCTCACTCAGTGATGGAGATGATTCAGACTCTCCCAGACGTCAACAAAGAGGACGCAGAGTGTTGAATGAGTTCACAGATGATGAGAGTCATAGCTGAGGTCAATCTGTATTTACAGCTCAATCAGTTAACAGCGCAGGCCTCTCTATTAGACCTCGATCTGTCTGGCTGGGTGACAATCAACAGCAAATGGGGAAGCATGAGGGACAGGGAAGGTAACTGATAAGACCTCTGGGAATCAGAAAGCACCCTGAGGGGAATTAACTCAATTTTCCCCCAATCCTCACATCACTACTTACGACAAAAATGAATATGGCATTACTCATCAAGTATGAGAAATACACTCAATCAAAGATAATGGTATAGTGGGGTTAAATTGTCGATTAAAAGGAAAAAAAACACTAAATATAATTCCTGCTTGGTCAAACTCATCTTAATCAACAACACAGCAAAATACTAATTAAAGGACATTGATGTTTAACAGATTCAATTCCCCCTAAGAGTGTGAGGTGAAGTGTGATGAATTACACTTTTTATATGAAATGTTTAATTTGTCCACAGAAGATTTTATAGAATAAAATATACTAATTCTTCACATCTTGGGTCCTGTACAGGGTGACAATACGGAAGCAGTGGTTGCACCAATTAATGCTCATCTGCTAACACCTTTTCTTTACCTCATCTCTATGAAAGCCCCCCAGGCCATAATTCAACCTTGGTCTCACATATATCACACACTCATTAACTTGCACGGATTAAATTTGATCTAATTTAAGTGTCATATTCAGGCAGCCCATGATTTTAGAGTTAAAGCCAGCTCCATTTTGCAGATCGAAATAAAGAACTGCTGCTTTAAACATGCTGACATTTATAAGAAAACGAAAAGGCAATTGAACAAGACCCTCAGTTTATCACTGAGCCTTTTAAATTCATGTAAGGTTTTCTGTGGGGAAAATCTGAAACATGCATTCCAAGCACAAGTTATTTCCTGCTCACAGGGGGGGTCATTTCTCACAAAACAAAGTTCATTGCACCATCTAGTGTCTGCAGGCTGACATGTCCCATGGCCGTTATTACTCAGTGAAGAAACTGAATGTGACTGTGTTCTCATCAACCCCATATTTTCCCTTCCCACATGTTTGTCTTTCCTATAAGAACACCTTATTTTACCATTCTAAAATCTCTACATAAATTAAACACACCACAAAAGAGCGAGCTGCTCATTGTGGTGTCTTCGGTCAGAAGAGGGAGCTGTGACCTCAGGGATCTTAACATCATTTCCACAGGTTAAAACCAAAGACATGACCAACATAATTGATGTTGACTTCAATTCATCTATACAAAAAGGTAAAACCCAACCCCAAATTAGGGCAGCCTCACTGCAACAACAAGCTGTGCCAACAGAGTTTTAAAATAACACACTTTCACACTGTTAGGAGATGCTGTGTTTGGAAAAGATGTGACTGTGAATGAAAAATTTCCCTGTGGATCGATTTGTGAATGGTGAAGCTTTTGTAGATGAAGAAAATCAGCATCTGAGAGATTACTAGAAGATAATATGTTTTCTCGCAAACTACTAAATAACATGTACTTAAAAATGAATACATTTGATGATTACAGGCTCAGATTCTACACAGGCCATGCATTCCTAGACTACTATTGACCCAAATGCCCCTTTTGAATGAAATAGTGTGAACTTCTAACTCTGAAAACGTGTAGCTGAGTTTTCTGTCTTTGCAAGGCCAAAAGTAAAAAAATACGCCATCTGCTGGTTTTACTCTGTAGTTGCATGCGGTGGAATGGAGGACAGCACCTTTTTTCTCTAAATTACCTACATTTCACGGTGTTCTGTTTTTTGTTTGTTTGTTGTTTTGTTTTTTCCATTGCGTTGATCGCTTGATTTAGGTGCAGTGTTAGCAGCTGTAATAAAAGTCCAAAACTGATCGTAACAGGTGGTGCATGTGAGGAGTGTGTGTGTGTGTATGTGTGGAGTGTATTAAGTATGAGCGTCACTGGCAGCACAGTTTGTTCCTTGGAGAGAATGAAGGTGTTGTGCAACTGTCTGTGAAATGATTAGTGTTCCTAACAAGAACCATTAGAAGACGAGCCGGGTCGGGATAAGGTTATCACAGATATATACACACACGTACACCCTGCCACTTGTGTTTGTTAAACATTAGCGGTGTTATTCTGGGTCACTTCCATTGGCAATCGCACGAAGGTTAACTGCTATATTGTTGCCTTGGCTGTACACGTACACACACAAACACACAGATACAGCGACACATTTATGGCCAACATTCAGAAGAGTCAGTGTAGCTCTCCAACCAGCTTAATCTATCTAAAGCCACAAAGACTCGACTCAGGTTCAAAGCCATGGGAACTTTTCTGACTACATTTTGCTGACAGCTGCCTCTCGCTCAGGGTGTTGAATAATCATCACTGACCTTATTGGTTTGGTTATGGCCTCTCAAATTTCCTGTCCTTCTGCCAGGCTGGTATCTAGATGTTTGGTTTTTTCTTTTCCTTTTTTTCGGTCTTTTCCTGGAACTCAGCCTAACAGAATGCGGTTTCAGGGTTAGGGATTACTTAAATGTGTAGTGTTTGAGTTTGAATTACCTTTCTACTTGAAGGTAATTTGTGCGTGTGTCTTATTTGTTCATGGCACAACACTTTATCACAAAGCTATGTGTCTCTGCCAGGGCAGCATATCAAATGCTGACAAGTTCATATTTACTCAGGGTAACAATTTTTTTCCACTCCGTTTACATTTATCTATATCCAAGACAAAGCTTTGCTCCCCAGGTAGAATAACTCCTGTTGCTAAGCTGTAGAGGACTGTGACATTTGTAAGGAATTTTAGTGTTAGGGTTTTTAAAAATCAGGGATGAGTATTTAAAAAATGCAGCTTTTTTTTTTTCTCCCGAAAGCAGTTTTTTTATTCGAATTTCATCAAAATACAGACCTGGCTTAGATTTAGTATCCTGAGTTCACGCAGCTCAGCCATTCATGGGGAGATTCTTGGGCATTGTTTGTATCATACTTTAGCCAAACTATTTATACTAACCTGGCAGATTTCTCTCTTATGAAACCAAACCAGGAAAAGGATTCCTCCTCTGTTCTCTCCCCTCTCTATTGAAAGTACGTCTGAGTTCAGTCTTATCTTATTCATTCTACGGTTTAATCTATTATAAAAACTAGTTGAAAGGCAGAGGCTGCATTGCAAAAGGAGCTGAGACTCACCGGTGAACTGGGGGTGAATTTTAAGCTCACAGAATTCCATTTGGCTCATGACTTGACTCAATGGGAGTGGCTTAATCCAGATTCCCTGTTATATTTTGAAAAGTTATTTTTATATGATTTTGGAGTTTTAACTTCCTGTGTAACAGCTGGTTTTCGGTTGCTTCACCTGCTTATCAGACATTTAGTCTTTCACATGTCAGGCAATCATGATCATGTCATCGTCAACAAAACATTATTGAATAGCCAGCATACAGGTGAGGCATTCTCTGACAGTTTCATCACCACACTTGTGCTGCTTCGTTCTCAGTTTCTTAAGTGTCGTGCTCTCCTGCATAGATTTGCTCTTGATTCGTTGTGGGAGAAAATAATCATTCTCGTCAGTTCAGATACATTTCACGAGAATTGTGTCTACTTTGTGAATTGTTCTCTGTGTCCTCCTCTGTGTTCCTTCTAGATAAGTGCTAGCTTCCTGTGGTGCTGTGCCAGTTTCCAAAGCAAGCATCCGTAGGGTCCCCAACCACCCTGCTCATTAGACTGCACACGCAACCCAAAAAAAAAAGGGAAAGTATGAATAATTCCCGTGGTCAGCTTTATCACAAAATGTTTTACCCTTTCAAATGAATCCCTACTAAAGTTACACAATAAAATAACAGGGAATGAACTGGTTAATCTTTGTCACTTGAACTCAATGCTTTTTGTGTCTGCTTATGAAATGAAGCATGTCTGAATCGTTTTTTTGTGTTTGTTGGCGGTGTTGTGTAGAGTCCTTGTGGCGATAAAAAGAAAAGGCTGGCCTATGTATTCTGTCATCAGTTCCATATTTTGAACAGGGTGTTGTGTCGGGTGTAATGACTACCCCATGGTTATAGCAAACACAGACAGACAGTGACAAGACTAGTTTGTGTGGCAATGTTTCTTGATGACAGTTATGGAGGTCTGCCAAAAAGTGGGACATGAACTTCAAGGAAAGCAATGGTGCAATCACACAATGCTCACAGACTCACACCACAAGATATTCCTACAGTAAACATTCACAGGGAGACAGAAGTCATGCTTCTTTAACACATGCAGGGAGAGTTCTCCTCTGCAAATGAGTATGAAAGCCATCAGTACAGGGATCTCAGGAAGCCTTATCTGTCAGTTTATTCTTTTTTACCAGGAGAAGCTGACTTAAACTGCCTATAAGGGTTCACTTCTACTGTCTGCAGCTATCAAAGGCTACACTTCTCTCCCCATTTTGTTTCATTTTGAAAGATTAGTGCCAAGATCAGTGCCAAGCTTTACTGTTTTCATTCCCTAAAACACTTAATCTTTGGCAGGGTTAAATCGTGGAGGCACCTTTTGTATCATTTTGTTCTCATAGCCTTACTCATACCTTTGACCTCTTCGACTCAGAACCATAAACACCCATTTTCTCTTCCGCCACCCCTCCTCCCAGTTTCAATCCCTGACTCTTGCACTCCAGGGGCCACCAAATGTGAAAAGGCAGACAACCCACCCCTACGTCCACTTGCCCATGACCCCCTAAGACCACAACAGGAACCACATTCTTTCCTTTGTGGTCAGTCTTTCATCCTTCTTCAGCACCACAGCACCAGAAATAGCTTGCATGGAGTATTGTGTGGCAAAATGGGGCCTTTTGTTCAGGCTGTGCCATGCCGTGCTCCTAAAGTAAGCACACCATCGTTTTCACTTCTGTCAAGGAAATATGATTTAGGTAATGGTGTACTGTTTGTAAATGCATGAAAGCACAGGGAGTGTCTGTTGGTGCATTTCTTAGCTATTCTAGCCAGCTATTCCCTTGAATCTGAGATAATTGCCCTCTTACGGAACACACCTAATTTGATGTTATCTGCGTTTTTCTAGTTTTTAAGTTTGTACCGAGTTTTCCCTCCGAGAGTGCTGGAACAGGTTGGGTAGTTTCAGCAGGATAAAGGCCAGGCCTTGCATGCAGCTTAAAAAGTCCGAGCCATTCAGCTGCTGCTCATTGACCCAGAGGCTGCAGCAGTCAAGCAGAGTGAGACAGGATCCGACAGGACAAGACAGTGCGAGGTGTGGTGTGTTTATGCTTCGGTACGGCTTCCTTCATTACACACGCACTTCCTGAATCACAGATGACCCATTGGAAACACGACAAACATCACTGTTTTCGCTGTGTGTTACTCGTCTGCATGAATAAAGATGTGCTCTGTTATATGCTGGCCATTATCCGTCTCCCACCCCCTCCAGCGTCTTAACATGGCGTTCTTCTCTGTATTTTGTTGCTGTCTTTCTCGGTGGAGTTATGCATGTCTGAGGATACAAATCAACAGACTCACTGTTTCAACGAAGCTGGCCGTAAAGTGTTGTACAAGGGTTTATTCATGCGTGAACAAAAGAATCACCATATTTTCAAACAAGCCTGGAAAATAGAAGTGGCTCACTATAAGGCCTTGTTTCAACTGAATGCAGTTTTTGTCATTCCTTCATAAAAGTGCAATCTATGGGAGAATTTTTACATTTCTAAATGAGCCACTTCTGTTTTCTAGCTCACATCACCCAAAAGCGGAAGGGGGGGAGAGATTTCAAAGCTGTGATGTGGCATTTTTTACGTACAGCAATTCTCCTTCTATATAAGAGGTTTTATTTTGAGCAGTCCAAAAACTGTTCTTTAAAAATATTGAAAGTTCTTTAAAGTTATCGTGAGTAATATTGAAAAATAAATCACCAAAATGACATTAGAGCATAAAAAAGAAGGAAGAACAAGGATGGTATTCGTTAGTAATATTCATTCTGTGTAGTAAGTAATTTAATAAGCATCAGAGAAAGTCAGACTTCTTAACTGTGTTCCTCATGATGAAATATTAGTTTAAATGAGTTATTCTAACAGAGTTATTGCATTTGCCTGTGTCAAACCAGGTTGCTTTTGGCTGTGACGTATAAAGACCTCTCTGTGCTTGTCGATTTATTGAACCCAACCATTAGTCAAGGAAAAGAAGGAGGGGTGGGGGACATGTAGGCGAACAGATGGGAGGCCGAAACCTTACACCAGGCTGTGGCTGAGGAGGACTTGTGTGAAGTGTTAACAGAAGAATAGCTCGTCGGGTGGAGAGCAAATCAGCCTGTTTACATTTCTTCTCTCATCATCTGCCCAACAGAGTGACACATTCAGGACTGCCTTGATATGGACGTTTTACTGGTTGGTGCTTCACCCTTCAGGATTTCACAAATGTTTGATTTGCATCTCCGATCACTCCCTCTCACAAACCAAACAAACTATTATCATGTCAACGTATT
The DNA here is from genome assembly GCA_907169785.1 of Menidia menidia. Lineage (NCBI taxonomy): Eukaryota > Metazoa > Chordata > Actinopteri > Atheriniformes > Atherinopsidae > Menidia > Menidia menidia. The sequence goes on from CAJRST010039999.1 coordinate 7,144,374, forward strand.
TCTTTCTGACATTCAATGTTGGACAAACACCTCGGGCAATCCAAAAGGCTTTATGTCAGTAATAACACAGACATGTAGGTTATTCCAAGTAAGTCATGTAATGTTGTCCATCTAACCGCCACCAAATCCAACAATCAGCCGTTCACTGATAGACAAACAGCACAAAGATTCAAAGCAACACATATCCACAATTCCCAATTGATTTTTAAAATTTTACCTTGATAATCACTCAGATACCTAAAGTGAGAGATGACATTTGTGGTGACGCATGCAATAGGGATTATCCTGGGGTTAATTGCTCTCCAAGCAGCCTGACAAACCTAATTTCCAGATGTAGCGTGCCAAGAATTTAAAGTTCTCCTTCTCACACCGTTTGCTTTTTTGCAAAAAGCAGTGGAATCAGCTAATGAGGCAGCTTATGTCACACTACATGAGCTGTGTGTGTCAACAGATATGTAAATGTTCCCTGAAGAATATGAAAAGGCGATAATTTGCAAGAGCTGTGTTTACAGCTTCTTCAGCTGCCAGAAAATCATCTGCAGCAAGTTTGAAGTTGCTCGCATTCCTTCCTTCGACACTCAGAGTTCCAATACTTAACATCACCAGACAGAGCTATGGTTAGTCTCCCTGTTTGTACGTCAATGTAACCTATATGCTGCTTCAAATTCTCCACATCCTTGTGGGATTACCTGCCATAACACTTGTCTCAATGGCTGGCCGTCCTCCAAAACATGTTCACCTCATTTCCCCGCCATCAGATCCGCTGAATGGGAGGAAGCTTTTCATAAATACGTAAACGAGTACATTTCAGAAACGCAAAGATCCAAAAGAGGATCGGGATTGTTTATGTGTCATTGTTCAGACACTTTGGTGCGCTCTGCCTTCCTGACACCCGGCCACGGTTTGTAAAGCGCTGTGGCCACGGGAAGAGCACAGCAAGGACAGGACATATGACACAGATTTAAAAGCACTTTGTGGTTGGTTTTGGCAGCTGGAAACACCACTATAGCTTCTATGGTATGCGCCAGGGGGGGGTGAAGAAAACGAATGAAAGAAAATGACTCTTCTGCAGAGAGGTTTTCTAAGTCGACTGAAATCTACCCCTGTGAATAACATTCTGTTCACATATCAGATTATTTCCCTCAGCAGTGGTCAATGTAAAGTGGAAATGCAACCTATTTCGTAAGCATGCACAAATTCTTTGCAGCGCTGACTCTGCATTTTGCTGGTGTTGCATTAATTATGCCTGATTTTTGTTTGTCCCACAGTGCCCCACATCCCGCACGAAAAATATGATGTGTTTGCTGTTAAAAGATAAGAGGTGGTAGTGACCAACGCTGAAACAGAAACTGGAATATGAAGCTGTTGAAGCTTTCTTTTTTTCTCCTGACCTGAAATAAGTCTGTGACAGCATCCGGTTCTCTGCTCAAATCCAGCCAAGAACACACATTATTCCTCTGCACCCACTACATAACCTGTTGTTGGGACGACGTGATTCACTGCTAACGATTTAAATCGAAAAAATAGTTAAACTAATGACAAATAGGTTCTCCGGTTTATTGGAAACATTAGTGGAAAATAAGTCTGTGTACAGCAGTACAAATGATCATGATCATATAACTGTGTTTTGTTTTGTTTTTGCAGATAAATTACAGGGCAATAATTTCAATGTTCGGCTATAAGTGGGATATAGCTGCTTAAATTCATCCATCGACCCATTTTAAATACATTTATTCCAGGTAATGTTGGGAGTAAAGTTTAAATAATCAGTTAAAAACATAACATAAAACCACATATCATGTCTATCTAAATTAGAAATCAATAATCTATAATTGTGATAAAAGATTAAACAGTGAAAATGGGATTTGGTGGCTGCCTCAGTCATTTTATTTTGCTTTTCTTTCCTGTTTTATTTTTTGAAATCGCTTTCCTTCTGTGTCAATGTTATTGTAGCTTCCTCCTTTTGTTTATTTTCCTTCCTTAATTATTACCTGTCCCACCCTTAGTAGTTCAGCTTGTGTCCATTTAGTTTATTAGTCACTGCGTGTTTACAGTCCACTGCTTCCCCTTGTCAGTTCTCCGTTCATTTCTGTTCATCGCATGTGTTTCCAGCCTTTTCTCCTCACGTCAGGCTGGTTTCCCTATTCTTTTTTTGACTGCCTGCTTAAGAAAACTCCAACTCTTCAAATAGAATCATCATTTATACTTTAAATATGTATTCGGGATCCCACATGAAGACTAAGTGCAAAACCTTCATTAGAATAGACGTATGTAATATATGTACCCATGAACTGACAACTACGTAAATTATGTATAAATGTATCCTTTTCAAAGCAGTTCAAGATGATCTCTGGTTTTAGTTAAGGTTATACATGCAACAAAATTCTCTGATTTCAGTCGATGTGTGCCATAGAAACTACTGTCAGTGCCAGTTTCTGAGGAGCTTTTTTGCTGCCTGCATGTGTTTTTTGTCTCCACGTCTGGCAGTGGCACCATTAAATGTGCTGGTGACTTGTGTCTCACACGTCTTGCCAAGACATGTTTTTCCTCTGGACCCTCCTGCTTTTTGCCCTGACTCATTTTTTTCAAAGTATTTTCTTTTTTTTCCTCCCCTCCGTGTTTTGGTCTTTCATGTTCTTGTTTGTTTACATTCGCAGGGGGATGAAAATCACAGACTCAGGAAGATGCAGCCAGGAACGAGTCCATTCCCCCCTTTCTCTTTGTCCTTTCCTTCCCCTTCTTTCCGTGCTGAAATGCAGCCGGCGTGTTTGGGCTTTCCAAACTAGCGTCTGTGTTGGGGGTCTCTGGAGAGCAACCCCACCATAATAGGTGGAGTGGGCAGGCAAGCACAGGGGAGGGAAAATGAATAGCATGCTGTGGGGCTTTCCAGAGCCTGGCTCCTCACACGGCCTTTGTAGACTACGCTGAGCTGAATTTTTGCCTGTATTCAACTCAGCTTGCAAATCAGCTAGTGTGATGAGGGATAACGAATGAAAAATGTTTTTCCAGCCAAATCTGGCTCTTCACCAATCAAGTGAGGTTGAAAAAAAACAAACAACCCAGCTCGTTACAAAGTCATGCAGAGAAGAAGTTTTTGAATTTGTTTGTATTATTGCTGAATTCTTAGCTCGGTCCCTCATGCAACTTCGCCCTATATTTCACAATTCGTTCTCTCCTCTCCCTGTTTCCTCTTTTCTCTGTGCTCTTGGACATTGAGTAAAGACTGTAAAGGGTTTTCGCTGTGGTGTGCATGTCACCGCGTGTGCACGTGAGGATGTGCTGTGTGTGTGTGTGCTCCATTCCTCATAGTAGCCTCTTGATTCTCGTGAAAAGTTGTACGCTGTGATACAGCTGTAAATCTTAACGGGGAGCTGATAAACTGCAGAACCGGTGACAGCTCCACTTCCTCCTCAAAGAGTGGACTCTGCTCCCTAACCTTGGGAAAGCAGTGCCCCACGCTCCAGAAAAGTGGGATCAGAGAACTCACTGATGGAGTGCACAGGAGTAAAAAGAGGAAAGGCACCCCTCTATCTTTTTTCAGCCTCCTTCCATGCCCCTCCTAACCCCCCATCCCTTCATCTTACTGATTATGAGTGTATGTCAAAGGAAGGGAGGAGCAAGTACAGAGAGCTGGAAACAAGAGGAAACATCCAGATCTCAGACAGGCGTGAAGCACGTCAACTGACTCACTCAGAGCTCTGCACAAACAGCAGCCGACTCCTACACAGGCGACCGCATTCTTTAATCGCTGAGAGGCATACACAGACTGTGCACAAACAGTACAGAAGCAGGGCGCACACTTGGAAAGCACTCACTGTGCAAACATAGGAAGAGGCCTTTCTCTTTTGTCACGGACATGCAAACCTATAGGGAGGCAGACAAAACAGACTCTGGCCACGTCTGTGGTTCCCCATAGAGCTCCATTGTCCTTTCTCCCTTCTAATTTACTCATGTCTTTATGATGGCACATGTGCGTTTTAAAGACCAGGCTGTTTGCACTCAGTTGGCTTGTAGTTTTAACACAATGGCCGACTTATTTTGTGATTGTGTGTGTGACGTTGAGACTGAGGATGGAAAGGGAAGTGAAAACATGAGTTCTAAAAGAAAATGAAGGCCCTGGGGAGGGGTGAAGAAAGATGAAGGTATTCATAATATAATCCCTTCTTTGTTACTTCCTGCGTCAGTTGCAGGTGTAAAAGTTTACTCTCCACAAAGTGGAGCAAATTCTTTTGAACCTTGAAATCTTTGCTCTGACGAGCAAAACTAAAAATTGCAGTGAGAGCGACACATGATGTGCTACTGCTGCCGAGATAATAGTCAGTTGCTGATGCTTCACCAAGGATTTTCAAACCGCTTTAATTTTCTCTCCCCCAAACTAGATCAAACAGGACTATCTGTGTCTATCCTTGACAGAGACCCACACCAAAGCAGCAACACCAGCTCACACAGATTAGTAATCTGTCAGTTCTCGGTGGGAACCTGAAACACTGAAACCAGCCGAGCAACCTCTCCGACAGGGTTTGCTGGCATTCCAAAACCCTGTTTTCCCATTCCTATTTCAGATTTTGTGGACAAAAATCGAAATTACTTTAAAAATTGAATCTCTTTATCAGGCAGATGTATCTACTAAATAAGATATTTTCTTAATGAAGCTACATGTGGTGTTGTGAAGTAAAGCAAACAGCTGGATTTTCTGAGAAGCTGTTCAGTCCTGCGGTTCTTTGCAAGATCAGTTCCTGAGCCTTCAGAAGAATACTTTGCTTCCTAATGTGTGGTTAATGAAACCGGTTCCATGTTTTGTTCACAAATTATTTCTAGGTTTGCAGAACTAATTTGCATGCTGCGAAAACAAACCCAAACTTATTTTTTCCTCCCACAGTTGGCCAAGGTTACTGAGCACAACAAATTCAACTGAATCTTGTGTTTGTAACAGAGAAAAAAAATAGAAGAAGACGTGGTTATACATTTAAATTAATGTAATGCCAGATGTGCTTGTTTATCATTTTTTGTCCAACACATATTACCATCTGTTACCTTCATAAACTTATCAGACAGGTCAAGTTAAAGGTCAAGGCTCTAAAATGTCTGATTTGTTCTTGTTAAGGTAAGAACATAGAATACGGAATCCTGGTTAGGGTTTACAATATGGTATGATGTTGATTTATAACTGCACTTCCTTTACTTACCTCACAAACTAACATTAGTCTTCATTTGCTGAGAGATTGACGCATTATATCATGCATCAATTATGGTTCCTGGTACTGTCACACAGCAACTTCTTTTCCTGGCAGCTGGGGTTTTGCCTGAGGTTGGTTAACAGGTTAGACTAAGTGTTGAAGCATTGTCCTCCATGTGAGATCATGAGTTGCCTTGGTGTGGATTTCAAACCAAAGTGCGAACCTTATACTTGCACAAGCTGCTCGATATCCTAGAAATGATGGGAGATCCAGAAAAGCCTCATACCACCTTGATATTCGGTACAGAACATTAAAGATATTAACTGTGACAAATAAGCAAGTAAACTTGTTTGTTGCCGCCAGTCAAACATGTGAATTTTGTAAGAAAAAAAATCCATCGTAACCATGTGAAGAAAGCAAGGGGTTCCAAAGCATCACAGGATGACTTTTTGCAGACACGATGACATTGGTAGTAAAACGAAAACACAGGAACACAGTCACATGTTAGACTTTGGCTTGACTCACTGGCTTACTTACTTGGAGGACCAATCTCTCTGCCTCAGGCATAACTCTAGCATTCAATCTGCCAGCAAGTGTCCCGAGCATGTTTCTGTTGATTAGGCAGAACCCCACCAATCAGCCATTTGAGCCTAATTAGCATTTTCATGTTCATTGGTCTGCGGTGATAGCATCGCTGGCTGCTGCCCACTCATCTGTCCATGTTTACAGACGCGAGAGTTCGGCAGCCCTTCCTGGATGCACCCAAAGGACCCAGCTGGAGGGTGGTAGAGTAGAGTCGATGAATATCACGCTTATTGCTATCACTCTGTATAATGTAAACCACAGAAATATGAAGAGCCAACATCAATAATCCCTGATGTGAACAGTGTAGTGGTCAAGACAATGTATGAAAATGAAATCAGACTTTTTGTGTATCTTAAAGTAAATAAAATAGAGTTCTCTTCCAACATTGACATTTCACTTATTCATGGATGATGTTAATGATAATACATTCATCATGCTAAATCAAACATTTTTGTTACTTGAAACAGTTTTTCGTTTTCTAATGATGTTTATTCTGCAAATTTGAAAAAATGGCAAGCCTCAAAAACTATTTTAGACCTCCAAATCCCTGCTCTAATTGCTTTGCTTAGAAATTGAGGGGATATCTAATCAAAATAAACCAATTATGAGCACATAGTGATGTTGGCAAGACAAGTATGTATCTCCCTTCTTATTGACTGGGAAATGTGAAACGATGACAAAAAATGAGTTTTGTTTCATTGAATCTCTTCTGTGCCTGAAGAGGCAGAAGTATACATTATACTGACTTTGACATGGCAAAAAAGAACTAAAAACATAGATTTCTATATTCCACTACCCTGATTCCACAAATTGTGCAAAGTGTGATAAACCGTGAGTGTCATAAACCAAGGCTATTTTCACAATAGTCATTAAAAGAACATTAAATTCTGAACAGAGAAGTCCTTGCAGTTTCCCAAAAAGGGAGTGTTAAACTGCCTCTGTTACAACATTTTGGCTTGTTGAAGAGTGGCGGATTCTGAACAGGCCTGTCTGTCTAAAGAGTTAAAGTGAACATTGAACAGTAAGAAAAAAAAAATTTTTTATGAAAATGCAACAAATAAAAAAATCTAATCTGTATTTTCAAATGAAAAAAAGAAAATAGTTTTAGTGCTGTCATGTGAATTTGCTCTCACTTCAAGCATCTCCTCCAAAAGGTTAAAGTTATTTTACATCCAGCATGCTAATTTGTAGTAGCCCTCACTCACACCTGTTAGCCGTGACCAGACAGGCTCCAGAAATGACAACCTGTCTCATGCACACATCTAACGGCCACCGTGTCAAGGTTCAAAGGTAAGCAGGCATGCGGCAGCTGTGTTAGCAGTTTTCCCAGCCCTGAAGCTGTTTCTGGTTGTCGCCCCACAAATTGCCGCTGATTTCTGTTTGATTACAGCTCAAGTGTCCTGATTCAACCCTGTCTGCCTTGGTCACTCGCATTGCAAGCCGGAGCTGAAAAACAAACAGCAGCAAGTCAAACTGACAGGGCATTGGCCTCTGAGGACTTGAAGCCAGATTATAAATCAAGACTGTTACACAGCGGTGATACAAATATGTTTACTCTGTTTTTGCATGATCCAGGGATTCAACTCTGTGCGCACACTGTGTTGCAGTTTCAGGGAAAAGACTTACTTGAGTTGCCACATACAAACAATCCTGTTGTGCAAGGGCAAAAAAAAGTATTTACTGTGACAGACTGACCAGGCTCATATCTGTCAAAGAGCAGCTTGGTGAATTTGTTTTATGTCAACTTTCTCTCTCTGGCACTGGTTATCCTTTTCTGCAGATGTTCTTGGACTTGAGTTTCCATCATGTGGCTGATATTTTGACGTGATTCATGAGCCATGTTGGGTTAAGAGCGGGAGGGAGGCCGTCCAGGCAGCCGAGGCTGACTGAGATGTAACTGGTGTGATGTATGGATGAGGAGCAGCCACTGCGAAAACACGTCTATTTCAGGCCTCCATTGTTTCCCATTCAGTCATCGCTGTGTATGTAGCGAGTCAACAGTCAGTCTCTTGTGTATACCACCCTTTCGCTTAAAAAACAGGAGCATATGTTTCCTCTTTCTCAGCACGCGTCCTTCCATTGACCAAAAGTCCTTTCATCTTTTTCATATTCTTGAAAGAGCAACCTGAATTGCAGCACACACACGGTGAGAAAAGCTCCGATTGCATGGCAACGCGTTTCCATAACGGCATAAATGTTTGGCAGCACATCTGTTGTCTGAGTCTCTTGTCAGTCTGTGGCCCTTTGGCTCTCCTTTTTCTCGTAACAGAGGAGCTGGCAGCATTGTATCTTGGAGAAACACTTGATTTGAATGAGTTGCTGGGAATACCGCAGAACACACCGATGCCATCTGCTTCCCATTAAGACGGCAAAATTTATTAGCGGTGCTAAAGAGTCAAGAATGGATTTTCCAGGGTTAATCTGGGTCAAATCATCACAGAGCATTGTTCAGGTTATGGTGTCTTGCTGTGTGTCTTCCACTCCAATTTACACATTCATTTAAATCCACGATGTAACACATTTTTTTTTTAAATCCTGTTTTGTAAAATATTAAAACCTCAAAATATCTGTTATTTAGTTAGTAAAGTTAATAGCTGACTGAGATATCAAAGCCAATGATCAACAAAGTCCTTACGCAATTCCTGTCAGGATACCTCTTAATGGGTTTTTCGTTTAGATGTTTTTATTAGCATTTTGGCTCTATCAGGGCATTTGGGTGCATCAGTGCCAGTTTAAATGCTACCAACACATGTTTTGATCTCAGAATAGTAGAATAAAAGAAAGAATAAACAGAATTTTCAGACCTTCACCACCGGGATTTGCAAGTGCACTCGGCATGCAACAAAACCATCATTACAGAGGATTACAGCGATATAAACTACACAGGGATGCAGAAACAGAGAGAAAAAACAGGGGAGAAACTGAGGAAAAGTCTTTCAAAGAACCAAAGTGACAAAGTGTTTGGTTGAACTCTGTCACCTCAGTGAGAGCTGGTCAATCAGTGACATGTGAGACTGCCGGCCACCTGTCTAACTTGGTTTCTAGCAACGCATGCATGCACTCGTGAGCCCACATCTGAACAAAGACAAATGCACCTGTCCTAGAAGGGGAAAATTTGTTTGCCCCTCCCTCAGAACTAAATCTGTCATCTTAAACACATGGAGGGGTTTTCAGCAGCTTCCTTTCACTGAACACAAAAAGGCAATGCCTCCATTGGAGTCACTTTTCACACATCCACTCAGTCATCCAACATACTATTCATCTCAGGGTACATAATTCAGCGAGCTAACAACTGTCTGTTCCACACATGTGAAGCGCTGATGAACACTTGTGTGTCTGGCATTTTTGGAGAGGAAGGCACCATTCAAGTATTTAGGCTGCATCAAAATAGATTGGGGTCAGTTCAGCATGTTTCAGTTCAGTAGAGAGCTCAGTCTGATGCACATGGAGGGAGGGCAATAGAAGGCAAACAGCTCATTCGCTGTGTTTAAAATGATCCTCTCATTTTTCAGTCTTTTCGCCAGCTAACTGATGATAATGACAGAGAAAAAACCTTTTTGGTTTACGCAGTTTCCAGAAGGGATGAGAAGGAGCAGCATGGTCGCCCTTTATCGGAGGACCTTGATGTAGTTTTCGTGCAGGAGAGTGGCTGACAGGTGAGATTGAACCCTTTCGCATTCAGTTTGGTTGCCATCAGCTTTCCTGCAGTTCACACAGAGGGTCTGACTTGTTCACAAACACTTGCTAAGAAATAAATTGGTCTGCAATTGGTTGTCTAGTGTTTAGCCAGTTTTAACACAGGTGTGTCATTTGTGACTGCTTGGTAACTATTCTCTAAACAGTCAACAACAGTCAACAACTCTTAGCAGATTCCTACACAGAATTATGAGCTATAGAGCTGGGTCAGCGATTCCATTTCTAAGCCGATCTGACAAATCTGTCACTATCACCGATTGAATACAAATTTGCATCTGAGACACTTTTCGGTTGGTTAAGGCGACGAACGATTACTGGGGGTCACCAATTTATTTGTGGGCCAGTTTGGGCTCTACTTTATCCAATGAATTTGACCATCCCAGCATATTTTGTTCTCATGCATGCCCACACCATACTGTTTGCACCATTCAGTCCTGAGAGCAAAAACATGCTGAAAAGATCAGAACTGAACAAAATGAATCTTTGCGTCACCTGTCTGAAGCTCCCAAAATTCAGTAATGATCAAACATTTTATTTGTTTGACTTCATTTCCTCCATAAATAAAATAAAAACATTATAAGTTGGATCTCTCTTTCACTGTCTCTGTAAATTGTATAGATATTTTGAAGAAATAATCCAAACATTGAGAGGTGATCAAATTTTTGACTATTTGACATTTAAGTGATGTTGTATTTTTCTGTTGTTTACAGCATGTCACGTTTTTCCAGAGCAACAAGGAATAAATAGCCTAAAGGATACCACATGCAACGTTAAATGCGCCAGTGTTTCAGAGTAAAAGGAAACATTCTTCTTAGATGCACGGATGATTGAAAGTCTGCAGGATGTTAGCGTTAGATTAGATGTTAAAGGCTGATGAAAACGTGCTATCATTATTCTAACCTCCTCTGATGTCCTCAAAACAGAATTTAAACCATTCTGCTGACACTTTACTTTTTTTTTTCTTTTTTTCCCCTCAAAATGAGGCCAATGTTTTCTCACATGTAATCGAGGTTGAGCAGTCCAGGGCGCTGTAAATTTGTCTAACGTGGCCTTTCCTGTCTCCCTCTCTCCAGTGTCTGCATCTGCCAGCCACAGCTACAATGTTCCCTATTTATAGTGCTTTTACCTCAGATATTGACTCCCTCCGCTTTGCCTGCCACTTCCTGTGAGAGAGGAAATGTGTGTGTGTGTTTTTGGTGTGGCATATTGACCTTTGGGAGCAACGAGACTACTGTTGATAGCAACAGGATTTTATATTTCCAGCCTTTTACTGGGAAGTGCATGAACTAATGTCTGAGTGTTTCTGTCCCATAAATTTGTAGCCATCTTTGCTTCTTTTCAATAGCTGAAAGTTCACTTTTGGAAAAATCTGCTACACAAAGTAGTCGGGCAAAACAGGACTGATAAAAGAGGGAAATGAGAGTTTGACCAGTTTTATAGGACACGTCCCAGGTTTTCGGTGTAAGCTCTAAATCTATTTCAGGGTCATGCAATGAGTGTTCGTGTTGTACGTGTTTGGGTGTGTGATTGTGTAAGCCAAAACGATGCGCTGGAATTCACCCTCCTTCAAGGCCCTGATAGAAGGAAAAGCAGCAAGTGGCTGGGGCATCCTGTTTTGAAAATAAACACTGTTTTGCTGCCAGTGCTTTTACTCCCCGCGTTGGGGAAAAAACAATCTGGTCTGTCACTTTAATTCGGCCGCCTGCTTCCCTGGTGGCTAATAATAATGATGAGATAGCGTCTCCCGCTCCTGGAGGAGATAGCCATCTTTTCGAGGCGAGCCTCGTGGAGGCGGCAGGTGCTTGGGGTTTGTGTCAGCAGCCTGGACAGACTTCAGAGCCAGGGGAGGAAATCCCATGGTGGGACAGCCGTGGCCGTTCGCCGTGTCGGTCCGTCTGGCTGCTTTTCCCGATATTTACCCCTGACGCAATTTCCTGTGGTCACTGCAGAGTTTTTTGGCCAGGGATATTCAAAGGCTGGTCTTCCTGACATTTTCTTCAACGCTTGTGAGCAACACAAGGACGAAACCAGCTTGATCTGCACTAAACACTGCTCAGTCACTGGTGTGAAACGTTAGCATTTTACAAAGGAAGCTGCCATATTTTTGGCCCAAGACTCATATTTTGCCATCTTTTGTGCCATTACATAATTTAAATGAAATACCTTAGCACAAAGACAGATGTGGACCCACATCTCATGGTTTAGCAATCTCTGAAAAAGTTGACGGATTCATGGGTAGAATGTGTTGTTGTAATTTTAGGTAAAAGAATACTGACACTTTGTAAGCAACATGCAGAGTTTTGACAGGCTGTTTTAAGCCAAACCATGACTTTTTACAGACTTAATTAAGCTATGTTGGCACCACCTTTGATGCATAAACCCCCCCAAAAAATCTTAGCAGCCTCAAATGTGAACTTCCAGGAGAGTTCTGCCTCTTCCTCCATGACCACCACCTGTTTACACAACAGAGCACATACTTCAGAAACTTTTTTTATTGTGATGCCAAAAATAAATAAATACTGCAAACCATGTCTTCATGGTTTGTAGTAAAGAAACATGTAACATTTTTCTTAGAGGACACTGTGATTGTCCTTGTCCTTGATATGAAGGAGCCATAAATAGCTTAGGTTGCTTCTACAACTATTTATGTTGGAGATGGTTGACACAAATCACTTCGGTACGATGGTTTTGAAACGCGATGCAGGAAGTGACTGAGGTGCGGCTTCTAAAGAGCACTTGGAAACTTTGACGGACTGAAAGTGAAATCTGTCCCGTGCAGAAGCAAAAAAGCAGCAAGCCTTGATGAACAGAACAAAAAACAGACACATGTGCAGAATGTGAATTTATTTAATTTCCATTCTGTGAAAAGAATGGCCTTGTAATCTTGCTCCTTCACAAACAGCTTATAAAAAAAACTGTTACGTACAAAAATACATGCTGCAGTTAGAACTCAAAATTCAGAGATTCAGTGTTTAATTCAAATATATAATTTGCATATGAACGCCAGAAAAAGGTGGCTCTGAGTGAGGAAAGTTTATTGAAAAGAACTACAAGAGCAAGAATCCAAAAGAAGGCACTTCTTATTTTCTGAACTCTTCATAAAGCTTATCCAGCCTACATTCAAAAAGATTAACATGTGTGCACAAACGGTAAGGAGGGAAGGCAAAGATAAGCCACAGAGAAGACACTTCAGCTTCACTGAAATGCAAGCTGGAGATCCCAGCTACTGCTACAGTACTACTAACCTAAGGTGAGTTGACTTTGGAAAAGTATCCGGATTGTAAAGACAATGACGGCAGGGAAATTTCTTTAGACTAGCCCATCACTTTCCCACTCCTGAGTTAAACCAAATACCCCAAATAAAACAAGAAAATAACCAAGGGATCTGCTCTTTGATTCAAACAGTAAGAATGTTCAAGGCAAGTCCTTAAGAGGCCAGTTTTTAACAAATGTTTGTTTTAATCTACAACTTTCCTAGTTCTTCCAACACTTCCCTTTCAAAGTTGACCATTACTCGTCTTGCAGCCCATCTTGAAAGCCACTTCTTGGTTTGTCAAATGCAACTTTCTTTAACAGTTCAAAGAGTCTTCAAAAAACCCTCTAAACAATGTTCAGTTTCTTTCAATCTGGTCAATATCAAGTTCCCCCCCAAGCTGGAAAATGTCTCTCTGTGTCCCACAGTCACCCTTCCAGAGGGTGCGTTTACTGTCCACAATGTCCACAGGAGACCCGGACCGGGAGTCAACGCTACAAGCGGAGTCGCTATCGAGCTCCTCAAAGGATGAATCCTCCTCCTCTTCATCGTCTCCTATCGCATCCTGGCACGACTCTAATCCCGGCTCAGACACAGCCGTGAAGTCCGACTCGGACTGGACGGCCGTCTCAAAGGGGGGCGGCGGCAGGCTTGACTGGCAGCTTTCGGAGGCCGAGAACCCAGGGCAGCTCAAGCTCTGGAAGGTCTGAAGTTTCTGTGCAGAAAAGTTCAGAGAAAGAAGTCGACATTAGTTTGAATCTCTTGGCATAGTTCAAATTCTGGTTTCGCCCTGTAGAGACCATAAACGCTGAGGGGAGAAGAGGGAATCCGAGCTTGGGGTTCTCCACAAAAGTCAGGCTGATATTGAGTTTCATTTTGAACAGTCAAAAGCTGGCTTTCCCTTTCATCAAATGCATGTGAACATGTAAACATGAGTACACACACAAGTCGCTGCGGAAAGTACACAGAACTGTAACCCATCTGGGTTGAGTGAGGAAAAACACTGAGATGCGTTGCAAACCACAGATGGTATCTTTAGTCAAAGTGTGCTCTAGGCTTATTCTTCGCTGGAAGACTCTCTGAAAGGCATACCTAACCCAACCCTAAGTGATACAAAACACGTTCTCGTCAGGCCATGGCTGTTTACAGTGGTATGGTGTTTTTTTAGTACGCTACCAGGAGTGTCAGGGGGAACTTGTATGCAAACAGACAACAGTTTTGCTCTCAAACGTTGACCTCAGAGAGATCAAATTCTGTCAAAAGTTGTCTCCTGTTATGGTTTCATGCCCTTTTCCCACCCCGACTTCCTCTCTCCAACAAAGAAAGGCAGTTATGCAGTGCAGTGAAGGGGTTAATGATCTCTGGAGTGCCCCCAGCAGCAGATGTTGGAGGCATGGAGGTGAATAGAGATGAGGTTTTCTCTATAGAGCCTCGGCTTACATGACAGACACCTCTAATGTTCCCTAGCATTTGTTCAGACATTGCCTTTGCCGTTACAATGAGCTGGGAGTCTCCCTCTCCTAAGTCTCATTTAAGGGAGCTCGTGCAAGGCCCAAAGGAAAAACTGTAATGCAGGGTTTTGTGTGTGTGGGTTTAAGGCTGGCTCATTCTAGCTGGATTAACTTTACTTTTACGATGCTTCATCTGCAAACGCTTGAGGTGAACACGTGAAGAGTGGGAGGCCTCTGCTGTAGTACCCCACTGCTGTAGTTACCCCACTGGAGTGGAAAAGGGGATTTCTAAGCCCTAGATCCCTCTGTTCAACCTCTAGCATTACCCCACTACTAATTATCACAGCAGAGGAGGGGACGAAAGCACGAAAGAAAGGAGGGGGAGAAGCAGCTCCTATACAACAGGCTTTCTATAAAGTCTGCTGTGGCAGACTGAGCTTTGTGTGGGTGTGCTGGTGGGTTGGAGGTGCACGCTGAAATTTCTGTGACATACTCAACTTTACCAGATGACATATATACATTTCATATGTATATAAAAGCAGGATAGACTGGTCTGTGTGTTGCCAAACGATGGCCTTTTACACAAATTTCACTATAATTTAATTTGAATAATTCTGTAATAAGCAGAGCAAAAGGCATAATGGGCTAAAATGGGTAACAGAACCTTTTTAAAAGTTAACTGATATTCAAGTAGTTGTTAGCTCGAAGCATGAGCCTTACAGCCACAACCTCCAATGTAACGATGCCATCTGCAACATGGGATGGAGAGCAAGCTGCTGTGGGAAACAATTCTGCACACGCTAAAAGCAGGTAAACAGCTTCCTGACCAACTAAACAAACAACAAATAACTCCCTGCTATGTTTTATGGCACAAGATCCCGCTGGATACTTCAGTTCACTGCGTTTGTCTTCGTTTGTTTGGCTTCTTTTGTTGCTTTAACTCTGTGCTAAAAGGAGATCAGTCAGTTGACATCCAGTCAGACAGACAGGCAAACAGATCTCAAACAGTCAACGACTGGGAAGCATAAAAACGAGCATGGATTTAACTCATACCTGACAGTCAAATTACACAGTTGCACACTTCTACATTAATCATCTGCATTGTTGTCTGTGTGAAGGAGTTGACTTTGGTCTGACTGGAATTCAGTCCAACACAAATGCCTTGAGGGTAGGGTGAAAGAAGCATAAATATCTTTAGTTTTCAGGTGTTGAAAAGGGGCCTGATAGCATGTGTGACTAACCACCGTTGAGGTTTACAGCGCGCATTTCCAATACGACGCGTAATTACACACATTGAGAAAATGCACCTAAATGCGGCCACCTAGGTGCTCCCACATGCCTGCAGACGCTCAGCTATGATCACCGTGCCTGCCATTCCAGGACCGGACGGAGATGTATCCAGAGGAGGGAAGGAGAGTAGCAGCACAAACCCAGGGAGGCGAGAAGATATTAATAGAGAGGGCTGAGGAGCTTGTGTGCCAGCTTTCCTGCTAAAATAATACTCCCCTGCTTAATCCCGCCATCTCTCTGCTCTGCACAAGCATCCAGGCCCACAAATCCAAGCACTTGCTCAACACGTCCCCCTTTCATCACCTGCGCTGCCGAAGTTGCCGGACACAATTTTCTAATTGTTTTTTTCAGAATGGACAATAACTCGAATGAGCAGCGTAACCTCACCAATCCGTTTCCTGAGAAAAAAAAACAACGCGTCTGCTGAGTCAGCAATCAGTCAGCAAGTGACCGGCAATCACCAGACGACATTCTCCATTCGACAGCTCACTACACCCATGACTGTGAGGGGAAAAGCCTTCTGCACCAATGTGGAGGGAGGACCGAGGACAGAACAGAAATAAACTGCTGACAGAGACAATGTTTGAGGAATTTAAGGGGGGGGTGGCAGCATGGAAATCCCTGCGTGTCATGCTATAGCCAATTAGCAGGACACGCATCCCCAGAGTTCACACCCATCCTCATTGACGTGGATGAGGGATCTGGGGAGGCCAAATTACACCATGTTCCACTGACAAAACAGATCTCAGTTGTCACAATCCATCACACACCCCCCCCTTCTCTCTCTACCACACAGGCACCTAAAAAAGAAGTCAGATTTACTCCACTCTTTGAGGCTAAACATGCGTTTGCTTCCGTCTTTCCTCTTCACTGGCTTTATTCTGCGTTAATCATCCAAACATTTGGGCTAGATGGGGTGCGCCAAGTCTTTTCAATAACAGCCTGAGGCGGGACGCACAGCGCACCTTTCAGCAAGACAGCTTGGTATGAGACGCACCCACTTCTTAGGAGGAAAAGGGGAAGATGAAGGCATCCCTGACACGAAAGACTGTGATATAAACAACATATTGAGCTTGTATTGAAATAAAAACCACAATTGACTTTCTTACTCACAGGTTGCAACCAGCCTTGCGTCTCCACATGAGCACCTCCTTTTTCCGAATGGTTAGTCAGCTTAAAGAGGTTATTTTCTACTTGTTTAATCAAACCCCTTTGGGAAAAACCTAAGGAAGTTACCTGAATGTTGAATGGATGGTTCTTTGGCTTCTGGTTTAATCAGATTTAGAGAGGTAAAAACTACACCCCTGTTTGTTCAAGATCCAGAAAATATGTGGACTAATTATCGGCAAACACCATCACTGTGACCTTTATCGAGTACAGGGAAAGCATCAGTTGTACGCTGCTTTACCCCAGGCGAGCATGAGGGTGAGAAAGGAAAGGACATGAAATGGCCCATCCAACCTGCACTACTGGGCTCTTTTGAACAATGCTGGCAGCATTTGTACCAGGAAAATATGTAAACATTTGATTAAAAACAAAAAGAATAAAAAGCCTCAGGACCAACAGGTTCTCTACAGTGAGATGCAACTGACACAGGTAACGATAACAGAAGTGAAAGTGTCGGAAAGTCCTTTATGCACAAACACAAGTGCATACATGATTTTCCCCTCTCAGCAGCTGGCAGAGGTAGAGGAAACATGCCTGCTGGGCTCCATTACCCGGGCCTAGTTGATCCAGCCCTGGCTAAGTCCTCAGGGTGACTGGCTGGAAACACAACTGCTTTTGGAAAAGGAAGGGAGGGTAGACGGATAAACTGATGATACTTTCTAATAAGGGAACAGAAAAAGGACACTTTCCCTTGACAGAAGGCACTGTGGAAGGAGATTAAAAAGTGGCGTATACATATGAGATACGGGCTGAGTCACTACATCGTGTCTGAATACAGCCTGGCTTTAATGCTGCAAATTCTATGGAGAATTTTAACTGAATAATAAGCTGCATGCAATGGACCACTCTGTGAAAACATCACAGCATTGCCAAGCATTAAAGCAGTACATGCCATTAAAATACTTGTGCCGTTCTATTTTGGGCTTTGGGTTTGTACAGAGGTCCATCATACTCTGGCTCTTCCACAGCTTCCTCTGACCTTACAAAAGAACAAACAAATTCTTCACAAGGGGAAGGCACCACAGATTTCTGTACATCCAAATATCCCCATTATTAATCACCTCTTGAAAATGAGAAAGAGATGAAGAATTGCAGTGAAAGAAGGATGGAGGGTCAGACTTTCAGGGAGCACACAAATGAGCACAAGACGCCTAACCTTTGGATGGGCTATTTACCAAACGGAGTTGATAAACCGGAGCCAGGGCTGCCAGAACGTAGTGAGGAGTAGTGTGACCGGACACGGGGAACGCTTCATAAGCAAGAACCCTTCCATGAGATGAGAGGAAGGAAGCCCGAGATAACCTAGCCCTAAAGCCTTGGACTCCCAATTCAGAAAACTTCATTCAGCCTGATTTAATCCAGTCACTAATCAGATGCGGGGAAAGGACACCCTAGATCTGCTCTGTGTATTCTCAGGACAAGACGACATTTGTCTGTAATGCAAGTATATTTGGTCAAGGATTTGTCCAAATGCAATAGAGGGCATTTTGAAGCATTTAATTAGATGTTAAAAATTAGATGATGCTGATTTATGTCTATTAAAAAAATGTGACACTAACCTCTGAAACTAGTCAAATCATCATTGCACGCATTTCAATGAATGAGAGCCTTTGTGTGTGAGGACATTTCCTGCTAACCTGTGTCATCTTTGCCAAGTCCAGGGAGGGCCTCTGCTCCTGGGCGTCCTCTTGCCTCCTGCGCTTCACAGCGGTCTTTTTGTCGTTCAGCACGCAGGGCTGCGACTTGCTACGGGACAGACAGCCCCTCCCCCCGCCTTTCTTTCCAGCTCGCCTCCCCAGCTCTGGGGTGGAGTCTGGAGAGCTGGCTTCAGACGCCTCTTCCCTCTGGAGCTCTGTCAGGCTGATCTGCTCATGGGAGAGCGAGAGAGGCCTGAGGAAGATGTGACTGCGGGAGTGGTGGTGATGATGATGATGATGTGAGGAAGGAGAGGTAGGGGACACTGGAGAAGCAGTGAACTGGGGGTGGAGAGGCAGCCGCTGGTTGAAGAATGGCAGGTCCAGGGCTCCATCTGAGGGGACGCAGGAGCGCGAGGGCAAACTGAAGCTGGAGCTGCGCTGCATGGTGGGAAAATGGCTGCCTGCTCCTCTGACACTGCCTCCACTGTGGCACCTGCGCTTCTCCACGGTGGTCCACACTCGTGATCCTTGGGGCTTCCAGGATGAACGGAAGCCACTGAACTCATCAGACAAGGACAGCGAGCGGCACTGGCGTTTGCTCGGGGGGGCGGTGGGAGCTGGGCCGGTGCCTGTAGTAGTGTACTGTGCGGTGGAGGACATCACGTGGGTGCCCATGGTTCCCCCGTTGCCCAGGCTCAGGTCCCTTATCAGACTGGTGATGGCTGCGGCGCTGCCTGGTTCCTTGGCCCAGTGCCGGCTGCCAGGCTCAGGCATCGTATCCCACAGGCTCTCAAGCGTGGACTCAGTCTGACAGGAAGCTTTCTGCTGGATGCCGCAGGTTCGCCCCAAGTCCAGCCATCCATCTGCCTCTGAGATAAACAAGACACACAGACTCATGGAAACTAATCCAGGCCTGTAAATACATACATATTTCACAAAGGGAAAAAATTATGGTAAACCCTGGTATTCTGTAACCTATAACTAAAAGCTTTTTTAATATACCCTCTTGAGGGAATTTCTCGCATAGCAAATAACCAAAATATTTACATGCTCCTCAATATTCCTGCGATATGTGCATGTCAGTACATGTGAAACAGGAACTCCCTCAAAGTATGTAAATATGCAAAGAAAAATGATGCATGAATGAGCCAGTTGCACATGATGAGAGTGTTGCAATGGGAGACATTTGATTCAGGACCCTCCATCACCCCTCCACCCTCCATAAAGTCCTCTTTATGGTTTGGGAAAACATTTGTGAGAAACCCAGCTGGCTAGAGAGGCAACATTTCTGATCATCTAAAACATGAGCTGGTAAGAATGCTGAAAGCAAAACAGAAAACCCACATTAGGGTCAGCGAGAGTGTCGGCTGGCTGCACTTTTCTTTAGAAAGCGGCAAGAAAAGCCGCACGCCTCAGTCCATAAATATGCCATTCAGGTGGAAGACATAATACACCTACAGTTATGTGTCATATCATTAGCAGAGAGGTTATGTTGAGAATATTTCTACTGGCGCTTTCAACAAAAAGGTCTCCCCTCCTGATCCAGAGCCCATCCTCTTGGATGCCTATCTCTAAGTTTGGCAAGCCGCCTCAGAGACTGGTGGGCGAAGATCGCACTTTGGGCTGACAAACAATGCCCGGGCGCCTCAGCGACGACCTGACAGGAATTTCAGGAAAACAACTTGACAAAAAGAGAAAATGGGATGGCTTTCAAAAGGCCTCTCTTTGAAAACTAGACGCAAGCTACAGACTGAGTTAACAAGACATGCTAAGCTACATCAATGCCATGTCTGACAGTGTGGGCACACTCCAGCCTGCGGTGTCACTAAATGTCTCCACAAAAGAAGGACGGTGAGTGATGGCAGCAGACTGTCCTGTTACAGTTGCGCCTCTTTTAACACGGAGGGTAATTACTGCAGCTCAGCTCTAAAAGAGCGAAAGGGAAATTGTTGACAGAAGCAACAGCACAGTCCATTACAGTTCACTCCCGTGAGAGTGCTGTGCAACGTTGTGTGGAAGCAGGTGCACCCTTATCGTGAGAGGGGGATGAATGACAGATGGAGAAAGGGAGAAGTGAGAGACTGAACGCGTTGGGGGTGATAAACAACAAGACGTTTATAGCGGGGGGGGGGGGG
>CAJRST010039999.1:7164864-7228129 GCA_907169785.1 Menidia menidia
GGGGGGGGGGGGGGGGGGGGGGGGGGGGGGGCCTGATGGTTAAACTTGTCAAGGCATTTCATTATGAGCGTTTATTTTGGAGTCATTTGCAGAGGTCAAAAGGATCCGTTTTAAAATTTAGATCAGGAAGCAAAGACGGGAATAACTCACCCACAGTTCCACAGGAGAAGAGGGTGGTCCCTCTGCTCATGATGTGGAGCTCAGTCTGGAGAAAAGAAATCAAAAGTCGACATGATCAATACATTAAAAAATAATTTTTAAAAAAAGTTGTGATGAATATTAAACTTTTTCAGAGGTTAAATGCAATTTCTTGGTAATTTACTGCTTCATTTCACTGTTTCCATTGTCTTTATTTTCCATGGGCAGACAGATATCTTTAGTTATGTTTTGAAAATCCTGCTGTATGTCAACTGCTAAGAAAGAAAAAAGGAAGAGAGGATAGATGCACATAGACAGCTAGCTTGGGAGTGCAGCATGTAATAGCCTTCAAAAACATTCATCTTATAAGTTAGAAGTGCCTAAAACATTCCACGAATTAAAGTCCCTCAAATCTGGCAAGTTGGAACCAAATCTTAAGCACTTACATTTTCAATTTTCCAGAGTCCGCTGGTTTGTTCACACTGCTATCTATGCCTACAAAAGTAATGAATGAAACACCACTTCATCTTCAATGGCCACCATTTTAGCTATGAATTTGGCCAACTGTCTAGATTTCAGCCAATAGGGCGAGGACACATCATCAGGACTGTTTGTGAAGCTAACACTAGCTAGCTAGCTTTTTAAAAAGCCAGGTAGTTTGGAAAACATATACAATGTTGATTAGTGTTTAGTAAGACTGATAATCATTTTTTTGTACTGCTCTTTTCTTCTTTTTTTAAAAAACATACACACAATGTAAAAAAAAGAAAAAGGCTTCTATGTAATTTTAGCACACAGCAAGTATCAAATAATGCTGTATTTCAATGTAGCTGAAAACCTGGAAATCTTGGAAATCGAGAATTTTTAATTCAATCTTAAAAAAATCCTATTAATCAATGGCTATTCATCAAGCTACTTGCATTTATGCACAACTAAATCAGGCAGGCAGGTCCAATGCAACCACATGTACAAGGGCTAAAAAAGGTGTCCATCGGGTCTTCCATTGAGAATCAAGAAATTGTTGCTGATACAGGAACTCATTACTTTCTATGAGCACCACCAATTTTCTAAATTGAAATCTTATTAGTTTCAGCTTTGTATTGTAGTTACCTCAAAATGAAGTGCAATATAGATACTTTTTAAAGTTTCTCAACGTTTATTATATTAAGAGCCATGAATGTAGGGTCAGACTGAAATGTCCCTTATGGAATTGAGACATTTCCTGGACAATAATCTTCTCATTCAGATAAACGTATATACAGAAGTTCATTACCTTATAGTCTCTCTTTTATGATGAACAAAGGTTATTTGGATGAAACAAAACATTTGTCTTTACATGCCTACGCATTAATGTCACAAAAATCCTTTCTTAGGATTCATTTGTTATGGAAGGGTGGTGAAGGCTCATGTACAAAAAGGACAAAATAAAATGGTTCAATGCTTTGACCTACCTTCAGTGATTACATAACATGTGTTTTCACAGACACAAGACAGAAGAAGTTAAAGCAGGCCATTGTGTTGCAGAGGATGATTAAATCACAAAATGCTCCTCTAACACCTCAGTGCTTTTAACTAGTGGGAGTGACAAGGAAGGTAGCCAAAACTAATGACGTCAGTCCAACAAGCTATTTGAATCCACACTGATCTGTTGCAGAGAACAACAGCATACAGAAAAGCTGTGGCCCAAGTGGGCCCTAAGTAAAACAAAAGAGAATTAGATAGTGATGAGTAACCAAAGGGACAGTTTTAAGTACTCCATGAAGGGAAAAAATGGCTAAAGTTAGTGGATATTTCATAACAGAGACACGCTGATGATAATCAAAGGAATGTCTGTGGCGCCTGCCCATGAGTGGCAGAACGAGTGTTTAGCTTTTGTAGATTGTTGAAGATCGTTTTGTAGGTTGTTGAAAATCTGATAAATTCTGTTGTCTTTAAAGGACCAGTAAGATAGCAGCAGGAGAAGTGAAATGGAGTAGTGAGACAAGAATAAAATGTAAATGCTCGGTACCTTCCGCTCAGAACTGAAACCAAAGTGTTGGTTACAGACATTCTCATGAGTGATCAAATTCAGCGCAATACTGTGTTATTTGTGTGTTTTTATGGGTCACAAAAAATACAATTTGTGACATTTGTAAGTTAAAATAAAGGAAGGTATGTAATGGCTTCTTTTTTTTTTTTAAACACAAAAAACCATCAAGTCTTTTCAAATTGAATGATTTCCTACTCAGTCAATGTATAATTCTCCAAACAGTCTACTAACCTGGATTAACATGATCTAACAAATCTATTTTCAAGACTGTCTTAACTAATTACTCTTTTTACATCATGAATCAAATAAGTAAAATGAAGCTCACCGGCTGTCTCGTGATGCGTTTGGACATTACATCATTGACACCCTTCTTCTTTTCCAGTGTTTTTGAGAAAATGATCACCATGGTAACAAGCAGCTCTGCTCCAGGGTGTTCAGGTGCATAAAAAGGCCCCAGGCAGCCATCATATACAGGAGACGGGCAGACGGTGCATTTGGGTAAAGGTGATGAGCAGTTGGTGACCTCCCATCTGAAGAGCAGTGCAGATTAGGGTGTGGAGGTAGAATTCAAGCTGACCCCTGTTTGTGAAAAGAGATGAGCAAAAGAGGAACATCAATACTCATTTTAATAATGAAAAAAGCCACACCGCTTCCAAAATGTGTCGTCTTGCTGGGAGACTTTAGTTTTGACTAAACACAGTACTGTTGCCTTAAGCACCTGTAGGCAAATAAAGGCTCGTGAGCCAAATCAAGATGCCCACAGGGAACTGGAATAAGACCAGATGAATGCTGCATATAGAGCTCCTTTAAGGTCCCTTCCTCTAAATTTAAATTTATACAAATTCAGAACACAAAACATACATACAAAATATACATACATAATGAATAAACGTTATTGCTTAATAAAACACAGAGATAAACATTATGCCATATAAGTCTGCATTAAAAAAACTTGCATAGCTGCCTTGAAACTCCAGACAATTTGTATAGCTGCTAACCATCGCCCAAAATAAACTATACCCTGAGGACGAATGTATCTTTTCAGTTAACCATTTACTTTCCTGACACATAACTCAGCTTACCCACCCAGCTATTGGTTTAGTAACACTCCCATGAAATTGCTATCTTGGTGAACAAAATGCTAACTATGACTAAATCACCAGAATCATCCTTGTGAATAATGGAACATTTGGGTTGTCAACATAATGCCAGCAACATATGGAAAGCAGTGCATGGTGAACCAGAAGGTAAAGCTTAGATAATCCTAGGAAAAGTGCCCTGGCCTCACATGGCTGCAGATGTGGCTGACAGACATGAACAGAGCAGGAACACGTATGGAGCTGTGGTTGCTGCACCCGCACTTGGAAAAGCACAACTGCAGTAAACGTGCGAGGGAGCTACAAATTTGGCAGATAGTGTTCTGTTCTGCTTTTCTGGCACCGTTATGAAAGTGGGAAACATCTTGGGGCATGATGGCCAGGATCAGTTATGCTTTATTTGTGGAAAGAGAAGCGCAAGTGCCTTTGGGCCCAAATCTCTCTCATTTATTAATAAGCCACCAAGCCCACTGACAGCATGCGAACACAGATATTCCAACTGGAGGCCAACAACTGCTTCACTCTGCACAGCCACACATGAGGCAAATGGATGCCACAGGCCTGCCATGTTATCCCGCCTGTGTAACATGTGGTTTTCAGTTAAATAAGGGCTGTTGCATTTAACATGCTTGGGCGAGAGGGTGTGTCCTCGGTATTAAGTTAGCTTTGTGGAACAGAAATGTATGAAGAGAAAATCATAAAAGAGAACATGTAGGTTGGATGTTCACAGAGGGATTTGATAAGAGAGTTTTACAACTGTGGTTGTGTCATGAAACTTCATAATGTCATCTCTGTCCCTACCCTCTGCCTTGGCCTCATGACTACATTAATATAAATGTTTCATGTAGGCCTGCCCTGAACCAACTGCTAGCATATGACTCCCATTATCTCCATTTATCCCAGAGAGTCAGCGGAGCACAACTGGGCCTCCACAGGAAAGAGAAGCTGGTACTGGTGGTGGGAGCTGGAGGAGAAGGGAATGTTTTCCGTGATCACTTCTGCAGATTGCTTTACTGATTAGGACTGACACAGAGGTTTAGGTGCAGCAGGGTTTGCATGCATTACTCAGTATGGGGCAAGAGAAGCAGGGTGTTCCTGTGCGAGGGTTGTTACACCGTGCCGTTTTAAAATGCAGCGTGGAAGGCAGCGTGTCCCGTCTGGGCTGGAACTGCACTTTATGATGGTGTATGTGTCTATACATGCTGTTTATGTTAACCTGCAGTTGTATGTGCTGACTGGCAAGTGGGGTCATGGGAGAGGGCAGAGCCAGTGTAAATTCAACCCTGGAGCCATGCTTACTAAATGAGCCGACCTCTCATGATAAGGAAAGCAGAGCTTAATGGACACAAAACTGTCGAACACCTTGTCAGCATCTCTGTTTCCAGGCTCTTGTTTATTGGACACTTTAGGTTTAGTTAGTCACTTTTACAACTTACTCCACCGAGGTAAATAAATATGATTTCACCACCTCAGTTGCACATCATATGCTATTGATTTGGGATTAATTTATCTTTTGTCCGACTGTTTACATTTAGAACATTGCAAAAGGTTTTGTAGATCCTGATACTGCACCCGATATCAGGAGCCAGTGATCTGAATAAAGTCAATTTGTCCCTCATAATTAACATTTAATAATACAAACAGCATGTTTTCATATATTTGAATTTGACCTTCAGATTTTAGGGTACCTCTTGTCAGACTTGTGTATGCTGGACTGCAGACAGCAGCTCTTGGCCCACAATAGTCAGTGAGTTTGAGAGGGCGCAAGAAAGGGCATCTAAAATAATGTGGCTCTTTGCCCAGGCTGCGATTTGTAAAGGCAGATGAATAGAAGCCCATTTGAGCCCCCCTAAAGTTCTGTGACGAGGTTGTGTCCATCACCAATTGGCACTGGCTACTGCATACTTGTGCAGAGTGCGTCTGGTGTCAAGACTTTGATCTGTGGTTAAAGCTGGAAAAGGAGTCGTTTAACGAGAATAAAATGATGAAGAGCAAACAAACACAGTGCTGCTTGGGTGGCAAGCCCTCAGATACAAGCTCAGTATGAATCCTTATGGCTTTTCTCTCCACACAGACTGACTGAGACATAGTTCACGGACCAAGAAAGGCTAGAGCCACAATTTTCATCCGTTTATACTTCATACCAAATTTGTAAAAACATCATTTCTTTAGGTTAGTTTGGATAAAAAATAAAATAAAAAAAAGGGACAGACATTCTTTTGTGAATGTCTAAAGAGAGGATTGTTAATTCAGGGTGAATACACAGCCACTCCCCTCTCAGATAATGTGCTCAAGGTTGTAAAAATGATCCTAGAGAGGTCAAGACATACCACGGACTACTTTGGTCATCACCCGAGTAGCCACTGGCCAAACACAGCATCCCACCATTCCATGTTCACAAGTGCATGAACAATGAAGTGTTCATTGAGTCTAACTTTCTGCATTGTCAGTCGCAAAAGTTCTGGTTTCCTTTGTGGATTCCTTTCCATGCTCCTCCAACAACAGAAACCATTAACCTCTGTAAAAACACGTAGCACTCAAAGTTCCAAAGTAATGATCCACTTTCACAACTGTTCTCTTCAGAGAAAAGGCAGTTAACCTGTAACTACAGATGTGCAGCCTGTAGTGCAGACTGAGTCGAGTTAACACTGATGAGAAGTTATTCATCTGACTGCTTAGTCGACATGAAGACACAGCAGCGTTAGTTGCACATGTAGGCACACTTCCCTTCTCAGTGTATGGGTTCTGCTTCCCTTGTGGTCGGACTGCCGCTGCTGAGCTGGGCGTGGAGCTTCATTACCAAATATATGAAAAGAAAAAGTCCCAAGTTGTATCCACTCAGCTTTGTGGCGTCAACTTAATTTCACATATGATGCACCATTAGCTACTTTTGCTTTATAGAATTCAATAAACCAATAGAACCAGAAAAAACACAGCATTCCTTTTTTTCTAACATACACGAAGCAGTTCAGCCAAACAAAGCGTGATAAAACTGACATTTTCTGTGCAACATAGGTACAAAGGTGTTTTTTTTTTAATTGAAAGTCCAATTAACAAGCACTTTATTTGACAACATTGCTTTGCTGAAGTATCTGATTTAGACCATTTTTAAAAAGCGTGGTCATAGTCTACCAAAAAGCTTGGAAGATAAGAGTAAAAGGGTAACATCTGATTTCTCAGACCACAGCTTTGGTTTCTTCTTTGCTTTAGCTATTGTTAAATTAGCTGTATTAGTAATTATATTATGATATTCTGGCATCTGATTTTTATGCTAGCAGTTCAAGCATTCATCTGACTTTTTTTTTCTTGTTCCATTGACAGTTCTAATATGGTTTTCATCTATCTTGCAATCATACACAGCAGCAATTGAATCCCCAAAACTACCCACAGAGTCGACATGCATTTGGAGAAAAACAAAAATCTCTCAATGTTTGACACAAAATAATGTGCAAGTCACTGCATTCATAACTCGGTTAAACTCTGACATGGTTGCTTTTCATTAAAACAGTTGCTTAGTTGAATACAGTTTCCTGAGACTGAGTAAGTAGCCATAGCAACCAAGAACAAACAGAGGTCAACAGTGACAACTGGTGATCTGAAAAGGCACACGTCACCGATCTAGTAAAGTCTGATTTCTGGACAGCTCTTCGTGACCTTATCTGAGTGTGTTTGTTGTAGGAGACTGGACCATTGAGCAAGGCCAGTTTACTAAGCTCCAGCACAGTGACATGCAACCTGCAAACATGTGGGAAATATTTCCTTCTCAGGCAGTCTGAAATGCATTCAAAGTTGGCCCCTGTGTCTCAGACCAGGAATTAGTTAAATTAAGTCTTTAGAAGCTTGGCAGGCATAGGATCAGTTGTTTTAGTTTGAGGATAGGGAAGGTATGGGGCCTCTTGCCCCTTGCTCTAACCCTCACATGCCACGACTCTCCATACATCAGGTAACTCGGTAATTACACTGCCCCAACATTATCCACAAGTGCCTGCTCTGTTTTGTTTTGTTTTTTTCGCACACTAACCAGAGCCCTAATCCATCAGGGATACATTACATGGGACCCTCCAGTACTGCTGGCAGTCCCTTACAATAACTCAGCTCTGTTTGGTGGACAACTCCATTGTTGCACAAGAAAGTGATGTTACCCAGTCATTAAACTCAATCAACCAATAAGAAATCATTTTGGAGTTACATAACGTGAGTACATCAAGAGCTAGGGGTGTGAGTGTGAGTGTGTATGGATGGGAGAACATTAGAATGAACACTGTAGCATTCCATCGGTCCATTCACTCATTCATGACGGGTTTAGTTCACCTCCCTGGCCACTGAGCATAGTGTGAAGCCTGTAGGTAAAACAGACAATATCAAAGATCAAAGTTAGGGTGTGCCCGGGTCAGTTTGGGGATTTTAACCAAACCCTAATCATCAATCTATTGTTTTCACATCTTAAAATAGCATGAGATTATAATAAAAAAAAATAGGTTCCCTATTTTTCGAAGATAAGCTTATTCATATTTAGTATCTTAGTCATTATATTTACATAATATTCAAATATTTAGTCATTTAGTTTCTATGTGGGGAGTAACATTTATGCTCTGCTAAAAGACAGGAGTCAGGAGAATTTAACTTCAGCATCATAAATTATTTCCTGTTGGATCTCTAGCTGTACTGTCCTAAATGCACCTCTTGGCATTGTTCAGTGAGGGATGGGTTGCCAATCTTGTTGCTGATCTGTGTTATGCAGTTGTTTGGCCAAACCTGCAGGTGCATGAAAAATGTCTACGTAAAACAGACAGCCCGCTGTTTTTTTAAAGCATAGTTATTACACATTACCATGAAAATTGGTCCTCTTTGTGCAAGCAGGATTGTCAGGTCACACTGGCTCCTTTTTCAAGCCCAAACTTGCACAAAAAGACCATTTTGGATTATGCAACACATTGATTGACATCAGCCAGTTGAAGCAATACACACATTGCTTGTAATTTGTGAATGTGGGTACATAGCAACTCTTAAAAATTTTTCATTAGTAATGGTAAAGCTATCAACAAGTATGTTCAGTTTAAACATTTTCTTAAACCTGCAATTTAATAAAATATTCTGGACCATAACCTGCTCCTCAATATAACCAAAGTATATGAATCCTACGAGTAATTTCATAAGCAAATATTTCCAGATGCCATTGTGGTTGTAAAATCTGGAATTTTATTAGAGCAGTTACAGTTTCAAATTGCTTTAAGCGACCATAGTTCTAACGGGTGGTGATCTTCAGTTTCTGAAAGAAAATGACTAAAAATATAAGGATGAGAATTTTTTTTTTATTAGAAACTAAGCTTAGAAACTTTTATTGTTTTACAAAAAGATGCAAAAAGATTTAACTTTGGAGTGTGTACAGTGCATCTGGGTCCTTATGGAGCACATACATGCCGGAGTGCTTTGATCTTCATCTGAATTATCTGAATGTGTTAACCCTGGTTTACGAGTTTCAGTTTTGCACTGTTTCAATCAGACAAATGTGTTAGCATGCCATTTAGATCAAGGTAACATAATAATTATGTGGTTTTGAATGTGGCATAAAGTGTTTGCTTACTGAAAGTGCTACTTCAATGCAACCGATCCAGTTAATGACTTTTATCATGACGGCCAGCAGCTAACTTTCCAAAAACAGTAGACCACCCCAGCTAAGAGATATTACAGGCAACAAGGTTTCCCACGTGTCTTTAGAAAAGTCAGGATCTTTTGTTCAAGGACGATGATATCCTAGGAGAGTAAGGTAGGCGCATAGTCTTTGTCAAGAGTGGAAAATACACTCTAAAAATACCCTTAAGGATCCAAAATGTGCTGTACATCAACCAAAGCTTTCAGTTCTCTCATTTCAAGGGAAGCAATAGAGATTGTGTCACAAGAATGGGTCTAAAGGCAAGCCAATTCCACACTAAAATGATTCAGGCAGGAGTTTTGAAGGCAACAGCAAGTTTTTTTTCTGTTTTGTTTTAAAGGAAAATCAAATCAAAACAGCCAAAGATGACGTTCAAAGAATGCAAGTGTAGTTATTCATGAAGAGAAAACAGATATGCAAACCCCTCCAAATATAACTAACCCCTCAGTATTCAGACAGACTTATTTGAGAGTTAAAAAGTATGTTCATCTGTGTTTTCTTGTTCTGTTTAAATAAAAAAATATTCCTCTGTATCACCACAGAAACAGGGTTTCTCGGGTTTGTTAATGAGAAAAGTTCTATCCCATGAAGTCCCATAATGCTTTTCAAGTCTCAAGTCGGGTCTTGAGGGGGTTGGGGGAGATCTTTTTTGGTGTGTGTGAGAATGCCTCTTCTTTTCAGCAGCAGCTCTATGGCTCTGTGGGCGATGAGACACCAGACTTTCAAATCCATCATGTCAACGAGGAGCCAATACACAAAATAAAGATGACACATTGGAATAGATATGCTTTTTACTTTGTAAAACCAAGATGTATGTGTTTCAGTACGTCTGGAACAGCAGCAGTTATGACTGCAGGTCACAGAGAAGAAAGAGAAGCCTCAGCAGTGAATAGGGTACCATGGAGGCGCAGACAGCCATGGCTAACAATCCTGTTCTGGTAGCTTTGCATAATGCCACGGACCACAGAACTAGAGAGTGAAAGGGAACCATAGCATAAAGAGAAATGACAAATAAGAGTTTAAAACGGGTCCAACAAAAAAAAAATGTAAAAAAGAGGAGACGGAAACATACAGAAAGACATAAAGAAAGAGTCAGAGCGGGGTGAAAGTGGCAGCATGTGCGTCAGCGTGTGGACTGAGTGAGGGCTGTACACACAGACGCTCAATGGACCAGTGGCTTGATCAGCACGCAGGCACACAGCTGCCCACTGACAGAATGGGGCTCTAATAGGGCCTTTCGCCTGCAACACAAAGACATTGCAAATGTGTGCGTCTTAAGCACACACTGCCGCGCAGAGTGATCCCCTTTAAAAACCCAACAGCGTTAATTGCTCCCATAAATTAGGGCTCTCGCAGGTCCAAAACAGGCCTTCAGACTAATAGTGCCAGAGCTGTTGTTGAGTACAAGTGCATCACATCAAGTTGTGCATCATTAAAATGATTGCTAGCAACTGCAGACAGGGATTTGGCTGCAAACTGAACCAGTTATGAATCAGGCCAAATGATTCCACAACTTAGGACACAGTGTATATGCAGCATATATAAAATTTCCATTTCATGGTTGGTTGTGTTCCCTTGCCTAATGAGAAATTAGACTTTGCTTTAAATTTTCATAATGAAGGGTTAGTGTCATGTCCAAAACACAAATACCCATTTTTATATATAAATCTATACATGTCATACCGCATTGGTTTGATAATCTCTTGTACTGGTGATGAAACATTTTTAGCTGAGGTATGTTGAGAAATATTCAAACACTGGTTAGAGGAAACAACAGTTCTGCAGGTTCACTCGACAGAGTTTAATGGATTGATTATGTTTATTCACACCAAGTTATGACATTCTGGCAGTGGTTTATTTTGGGAATCAGAGTAAGGTGGGGTCATCATATTGCCAAAAAGTAAAATGGCAGATTATAAATGTAAGTTTCCTCCAAACGAAGCACGCATTTGTGAGGCACCCCCAACCTTCTGTGTAACTTTACACTAGAGATGAGATTAAATCTTTGCTCAACTCTCTGTTTTGCATCAACCTGAAATCTAAACAACTTTTTGTGGAGCTTTCACTAAGATGGCTTTGTCAAACAGTCACATTTCCTGTTTTGCTGGCCAAATTAACCCGTCTTCATTACATGTCAAGGACAATCACCACGATGGTGGCATCAAAAAACCTTTCCAGGTATTTTCACTTTGGGCATCTTGGTACAAAACCTGTTCTCTGGTTTGTGGTGTCAACAAAGATCAACCAACTATTGTGCTATAATGATCATGGCAAAACATAACCACAAACACTTACTTCCTAACTTCAATGAGAAAGGACACACTGACAAATAAGCAGTTTTTACGCTCTGCTACCACGGTGCTCTATTTTCTGAGCTCATTGGCTTTCAGTGAACCAAGACTGCAATAAAGATATTGCAAAATTATCTTGGTGTGGTTGGCCTCATCTATATGTCAGCAGATAATTTATTGTCCAAACGCTCTTTTCATTTCTGATCATTTTGGTTTTAGTTTTAATCCACAATAACACAAATGTATGTACCTTTTCTATTCTCAGCAACACTCTGTACATTTTAAATCCAAGAATGAAAATAAAGCACAAAAAACACATATGCTGATAAAACAGACAGGGAGTGGAGTGGCAAAAACACAGCGTAAAATAACTCTTCCTCTGATGAACCATGCTAAAAAATGCAACAAGATGTTACAATCACATACCAATATGAGAAGAAAGACCAAAAGGCTGTAAGGCTGGTGCAAACCGGGGGGGAGATATGCAACTGAAACTTTTGAATCAACACACTCAGACTCACTCGGTTTCTTCCCACAAGCTGTGGTGAGGAGCTCTGTGTCAATACATGCTGCAGAGAAACCACACTGCCCCTCCACATCCAGGTACTCTATCTGTAGCAAAAGTTTCACCCAGGCTGACGTGACACTAACTTTTCATCTAAAATCATCTAAGATGGAAGGGGGTTTACAGCCTCAAAGAACTTCAGTGTACCATTTCTACAAATCTCACGCAAGTTTTTTTAAAAAAAATTTAAGCAGAAACTGTTATAAAAGAATAAAACCTTCAGATTGATCAACAGGCAAGACAATAACCTGGAGTCATTAATTAAACAGCTACACTCCAGAAAGTATATGCCTTTGTCCTGAAATTACAACAATATATTTAACAACACATTACACCATCTCTCGGGCTCATTGCCCTAATACCCTTACAAGATTTGAGTGGAAATCCAACATAAGCAACTCCAGAGTAAGTGAAGAAATATATTGATGCATGCCTGAGCAGGTAAAACAGTCACGAGACTGAACAAGTACTACCTGGTGAACGGAGTTTTTTTTCCCAAACGAGTTAATCTTCCACAAAGCTGTGGTATTTTTTTTTTAAAGAAAAGAACTCACAGAAGTTTGTCGTAGTAGCAGTCGTCAGTTCGGCGTCCTCAGCGCAGGACTGAGGAGGACTGCGAGCAGCTGAGGGCGAAGCTGCTGCCTTGAGCGTTCAGCATTGATTGTAACAATATCCGCGTTCACACGAACGAGGACGAAAGGGTGAATTCGAGGAAACTTTGCCAATTGAAAACTTGCGTTATTTGGGCTGTGGCAAAATGGAGGGGAAACCTGGTTATTAATGATGCTTTTGTTGATTCAAAACAAAAAAAATATTACGTGAGTATTTCCAAATAGAAGAATATATTAATGGCAGCTAACTTTATTTCCCCATCCTTTCTGAGTTGGTACATCCCACTGCGGTCCGCCTCCCTTAGGCATTTACTCATGTGCCACTATATTACTGTGTATTTAATGTGAAAGGGGCAAACACGTACCGAGTGGTCAGTGCAACAAAATAGCCAACAATACCTTTGAAGCTGCTCATTTCAAACTTTTCTCCCTTTGATTCATTTTAATTTGGGCAGAATTAACCCTTTAAAGTATAGATACGTTTTGTTTTTTAACCCAGACATCACTCCAAAGACAGTGTGAAAAACTTCCTTACTCCCATTCACTTTCTGCAGTGGAAAAGTTCACTGCTTCATGCTGGAGCAATTCAGTTCAATCCACAAATATCTTATTAGTAGATGCTCGAGTATGTTTCCACAGAGATGGAAGCAAAACATAAATATTTGCAGTATCACACTGGAGAGGTTAAAAAGAAAGAATGGCATTCGAGCTGGTAGGCCAGCCAGTGGGTTATGGCATGGAGTTGAAAACCTTATGGGTTAACATTATGAGTGGAATAAAAGTGTAACTTCAAACGTGCGCCAATCCCAAAAACCATAAAAGTGCTGACGGTGGTGAATGTAAAGTTCAGTTCAACCCAGTTAAACCTTGAGTTTTATTACTAATTGAGAATAGGAAAAAATAGATTCAGAAATGAATTTCTATCAATAGTCATTGCTTTAACATGAACAGCTGTAATTGTGATCTTAGTTTGTATGTGCCTTTGACATATCTGAAAAAACTTAATACGTGTTACAATATTCAGTAGCACCTTTGCATCAGTTGCATTTAATAATTAAGACCTTTCTACGTTTTTTTCATGTGTCATGAAAGTCCGACATTTTAAAAAAGTAAAATAAATAAATTTAGTGATTAATGTTTATAATTTAACCTGATACCTTATCAGAAGACTGTTAAAAACCAGAACCACAGTGTAGAGTGGAAAACAACAAATGACTCATTGAAATATGTGATAAAACCTTGTAACATTTCTGGTCACATAGGACACCACTACTTCGCTTGTTTGACATCTATGACACAATAGGCTTGACTGTATACTGAGGTAGATCTTGATCTTCATCTGAGTGGAGCCTCAATGGAGGACAATTCATTTCATGGGAAAGTCTCTTTGAGTTGTAAATGTGGGCACAACATGCACATCCAGGCAGGATATCCAGAGCCTTGTAAATTTCCAGGCAGTAAGTCTTGTAAAGCTCACACGTGTTTACTCAACAGTGTGCCTCAACATGCAGGGCTCCCATTGGGCCACAGGCCCGTGCAGCTTGCAATTAGGATCCAGAGGTTGGCAGTTATTAATGATGCCATTGAAAAAGAAAAAGGCAGACAAGCGTCTCTCCCACACAAGTCACAGCCTCCTGTTTATTCATTATGTCAGAAGTTCTTAATCATGGTCCTCGGGACTCTGGGCGCTGCTGGTTTCCAGTTTAGTCAATTGAAATGATGAATGTAATTTACTACCTTTCAGACAAGAACTCTGGATTTCTGTGGGATAGTACTCCTAACAGAGTCATTGTAATGCAATTTAGGGGCTACTTAATGATTTATGGAATGAGAAAAAAATATCCAGGACAAATTACTGCATTGGCCTTTTTTTGTCCATTTTTAGCCTTAGAATAGTGATCATATATCTTCCCGCTGACCTCATGATTGCAAATCAAATCAAACAGAATGATTGTCTTCCAGACTTACTGGTGCAGACAGCCTTAGGAAAGTTATACATCAATTTAAGGTAACACTAGGTACAAAAGGATTTAGAGATCACCCAAGAATTCTTTTTATGCCAGAACTTATTAAACCTGGGTTAAAAAGAAGAGGTAATATATCAATTCAAATCGAGATGCAAATTCAAGGAAAAACAAACAGTCTGTAATTTTAGTAAATAAAACATTTATTTAAAGAAAATATGTGTGCATTATGATCTAAAAAACCCCCAAACATATTCCAGTCTTGTGTGAAAATGTTTAAAAAAGTCTTAATGAGTATAAACGTGCTGCAGAACTAATAAACCCAAGACTGAAAGAAACAAAAAAAGAAATAAAAAGACATGTCTTCAGTCGGTTACATGTTCATGTACTTTCATGAAGACGAGTGCAGCCACACTGTTGCCCTTCTTGCCACCAAACTGAAAACTGGGTGTAGGCAACTCCTGTACAAACTCAAATCCTGGAGGGGAACACAGAGAAATCATGCAGGTTAGGAAATGGGCGCAGGGCAAAGTGGGGGAAAGTCTTTTCATGTGGACTCTGGCTAAGTAGCTAAAAAAAGGTTTAGGAGCTGAGCTGTGAGTAAACGGCTATCCATACACCATCTGTGCTGCTTCCTGGGGCCTTGTAAAGACAGGCTGTCAGTGTGAGAGATGACATCTTGAGGCTCTTTGGCCCCCTGTAGGTTCTCCAAAGTGACTGCAGTGAGACGAGTGACAGCAAATGGAAGCCGGCCGAAATTCTAACTTTACAGGCTGTTTGCTGGTCAACAAACTGCCAGGTACCTGTTGTGGTCTGAGGACCGTCTGTGTTTTGACAGAGGCAGAACACTAAGACTAAGCCGATTACCTGTTTTTAAATGCACACACACACACACCCCTTCCTCACAAAAAATAACGTCAGCTTATCTTATATCGGTTTTCATTTTCTTATCAACTCGACCACTTTAAAATGAAAGATTTGAGAGAAGCCTTTAAATAAGAAGGAAATTCTAATCTGTCTTCAGTATTCTAAATCTAAGTCTTTACATCTAAGATTACAATCTGCAGGATAATTATTTGTGTAAAAAAAAAGAAAGAAAAATAATATGTCTCACTGAATTTAAAAAAAAAACATAAATAAATAAATACACATTAAGTAGGTGTAAAAGATACTGCCAGGCATGTAATAGGTGATTTTCTCTCACCTTCACTGAATCTCTCCAACAGCTGCTCTTTTGTCCAGTTACAAGAAGTAATAGCAAAGAAACCTTTGTCTTTAAGAGCCTCTTTTAGAGTTTGGACATACAGTTTTTTGTCCTGCTTTGTGTCATCTGGGTTTAAGCTAATGGCGTCAAATGTTCCTTTGTCGATGCAGACATCAAACTCTTTTAGGTCCCCTTGGCTGTTTAAGAAATCCACCTCCTGAAATCAAGGAAAAAGTCAGATTTCACAACATATATGACTTTATGTTTACCATAATGTCTTACGTGATGCTGTAGAAGAGATCAACCGACACCAACCAGAGCAAAATGTGTTTCATTTGAATTTGTGTATAAAATTCCAACTGCTGATGTGACAGCCGCTAATTCTGAAGAAGCTCCTAACCAGCCGCGTCATCAGTGAAAGGACTTCTTTATCTAGACTGAAGGCAGAACACCAGACCTCCGGAGAGAATTCTACAGCTGCACACTCATATGGCACCGGTCACAAACTATGAGGTCTATGCAGGAGGAGCAACACTGATTCAGTGCAAACACAGATGTGTACATATTTCTGCAAGTGACCTCAGTGAGAACAAGTGGGATGGAAAAACCCTGGAAGATCCTGATGCAGAGCGTGACTAATGTAAATGACATAGGTTAAAAGCTATAGTTGCCCCCTGAAAGACAAGCACGCTAAATGTTTTTTTGGCAGTTTCCAGCACTGCAAAAATGATCAAGAAGTCAACATTCCTCTCTCGTATGCACACCTCTGTGCTCTCGGTGCCCAGCAAAGGTCAATATTGACTTTTTATAGCAGCCCCCTTGCCCGAGCAAAGCACACCCATTTATAAGTGTCTATGCATGCCAACTTGGAAAGCTTCCTTATCACAAGTGTTATAGACCAGCATTTATAACTGGCATTTTATGCATGCATATGCTCATTTCTGCCAGTTAATGGGGATGAAGGAAGCATCTAAGGCCTGTCCTTCTCACTCAGCATGCACAATGCACGCAAAACATCACACCACTATTTGGAAAGTGTAAAAAGGTGAGAAAAAAAGTAGAAAACAGCATTTACATCAGCAGATATTTATATAAAGCAGTAATAAGTTCAAATAGTGTCTCTCCAACACCGTCTCTTTCAGTCTGAGAACATTCCGGCACATACACACACACAGATCCTCAGATTTTGAAGCAGACAATTCAACTAATCCTAATGCATTTTCTTTTTTAAAATGCGGCTTTCATCTTGGAACTGTAATGACTTCAAAAGAACCTTTAGTCTGAGGCTGACGAATGATTTTCTGCATTCAGTTTTGAGTTGAGCTTCTGACTTTTCCCCTCTTGGGAGGTCCAACCACACTTGTTTGGCTCAAGTCTGTTGTAGCGACTTTTCACAGGAAAATAAAAAGGGACCACTACAGGAAAGATTTGCAAACTGTAGGGGAGTAAGAGACACAGAAGAAGAAGTTTTTCTTTTTAACTCACTGTCTGTCAGGACTTCACATAATGTTATTCCATCCCTTAAGTGGCTCAATATTTATATATTCAAGAGCAAGTGCGAGTCTGTGGCTTAAAAAAAACACACAAGCCCACCTTTACAGTGATATCAGTCAAGCCTTCTGCCTGCAGGACACTTCTTGCCAATTTTACAGATGCTGGGGAATAATCTATTCCAGTCAGATTGTTGTAACCGTGCTTAGCCTGGACATGCAAAACAAAGGAACCAAGGGAAGGAAAAGGGTTATTAACAGGAACAGAAATGTTTGGGTAAAATTTGTTGTCGCAGTAAATCCTTCATCTTTAAAAGATGCCTTTTTACTCTACTTTGTTCAAATAAAGTGCCTGCGTTTCCTTTGTTCTCACCAGCTCAACTAAAAAGGCTCCATTTCCAGTGCCAATGTCAAGAATGGCAGCGTTTTCAGGGATTTTAGCTTTGTCCATCCATCGCAGCACACGTCTCATGCTTTCCTCACCAAACCTGACCAGAACCAGAGGACAAAAACAGGAACATTTAAGCAGAAGAATAAACAGCATCAAACAATGGAAATCCAGGTTTGATTCAAGAAATATCAGTTTAAGTAAATTGCTTTTTATAACAAGCACATTCTCTGAGCAAAACAGAGTGGGAATTTTCTATTAAATCCACTGCAAGAAAATCTGTCACCAAAGTATTTAGTATTTAGATATGAACTCTGAAATCTTTACATCACTCGTGGTGAACTAATCAGTAGCCGGTCAAATGTTAAATTATTTACATTTGATTGGTCAAAATGCATCTAAAAATCTTTTTTATAAAACTCTGGCTCCATCATTTTCTCTTACCATATCTCTCCAACATCTCCTATGTCTTTAAATGTCTCCAGTTCTCTCTGGTAAGCCTCCTCCCAACTGTAGATATGGACAACCACTTTCAACCAATTTTGTAAATGTTTTAACAAATACTACAAATGGTCGTTTCCGTAAGATTTAGAAACAAATAACCAGACAGTCTTCTAAAGTTACAATATGAAGTATAAAGCTAATGTTTTCCATGCAAGCTTCCATGATAGATGCCTGTAAAATTCAAGCTTTCCCTCAGTTACCATCACAGAAAAATGGTCGAATTAAAATAACTGTCAAACATAAACATGACATCTGGAATATCCCACTTTACAAGATGCTTCATCGTAGACTAAACCGGCTTTTAAGAGGTGCAAACGCTAGCTTCCGCACTGTCACTGGTAGCGTCGCAGTCTAATGTTGATAAGCTTCTTTTGTAACATTATAAATACTTACTATTCTTTTGTTCCGAGTTTCGACGTA
Source organism: Menidia menidia (assembly GCA_907169785.1). Lineage (NCBI taxonomy): Eukaryota > Metazoa > Chordata > Actinopteri > Atheriniformes > Atherinopsidae > Menidia > Menidia menidia. The sequence continues at coordinate 7,183,219 of CAJRST010039999.1, forward strand.
CCAAAATCGTTATCTGAACATCTTTCTCCCTCTGAGTGCGTTGCATTTCCACAGCCATGTGAGTCTTCCGTGGTGTCTTCCATGCTGCTGTGGACGCTGAGTCAAACCAGAGCCTACATTTCCCAGAAGATATTGCGAACGAAGAGGCTATGAGGCTACCTGCAAGCGCAGGGGGCACTGGGATTGATAGGGATGTTTCCATCATGGCGGCATCCATTTCAGGTTATACTTTTAGTTCTGTGTGTTATCACAGCGCCAACAGCAACTCAGATCATGTAAGTGTTCATAATTATTTTTCAAAAACTGCTGCGTAGTTGCTACTAAATCATATTCCGTCTGGGGATGTATCTGATTGTTCAATATTTGCATTAGACTGTGTTGTTTTTTTTAATGTCATCATCCTGTTGCTGGCTAGCTAGTATTGGTCCCGTCTATCTACTGGCATGTGTGGTCCAATCAGCCTATGTAGCTAGGGAAATACAAAGACAGCACTGGTGATCATAATACGATCTTGTGTTCTTCATTTGCATGTGTTACATATGTATGTGAACCATCTAGTGTCAAAAGCTGCAATTATTAACTAACGCTACAATAGCACGTTCAATGCAATTGAGAAAGTTGGAATTCCAGGAAATACCGCTAGTGTTGGCTACTTAGCATCTTAGCGAAGCTACCAAGCCAAATAACTTCCGTGTATTGGTACAGTTTACATCTGCGACCTCTTTGAACTGTATTCGTATAAGAATTTGGTATATTGTCAAAAATAACGTGACGCAATTGAATAATAAACTAATTTCTATAACGATTGAATGAGAAGCTACTTTGTCCTAAATAGTTTTACAGTGCTAGATTAGCTTGCTAGCAAGCTTGCTAATGTCATTTTTACTCAAATCAGTTCAAATAGAATATTTTTTTGTCTTTCATCTTTATTCTGTTTATCGTTGCTACTCGGAGAAGGAAAATGCTTTGTGACAACTTTTGAAAGAAATCTCGAACTGCCAAGCAGGCTGAGCTAACGCTGTTTGCATTCTTTTTTGTTGTTTTTTTGTCGACACTTTAAGAAGTCGGCCTGGGCTGGTTGTGAGTTGCTGTTAGCCTTGGTACAAGTTTGCCTGCATTCCTGGCAAAAGCAAGAAGATGGTTGCTTGTATTCCTGATATTCTTCAACTAATGGCGAATAGATTCTTAGATTTCTAGGTTTACTGAGTTCAACCTGCAAAGACAACAATTAAATTACTAAAGAATCCCACATAAATGAGCTCGATCAGTGCCTTCATTTTAAACGATTTTCTGCATTATTTGTTACAAATACTTCAGCCTGCAAGCATAAAGGCAAACTTTGATTAAAGTGAAACTCAATTTATTAAATGTTCAATAATTCAGGTGCTATAATTAACCAAATATCATTTTATATATTTTTTGTAGTTTTTATAAATCATTAATATTTTTGGCAGATATTTATTTATTTAGTAGTTGGATTTTTTTGGCTGACATCATAAGCGTAATTATAATAGAATAGTTGATTACCTATTTAAGCAATTAATAACATTTGGCACTAATTTGTTCATGTGGATTATTTTGATTACCAATTATATCACCTTAATGTTTTACTTTAACCCCAGATTTGTGTTTTTACAGGAGGGCTTCCTACTAGGAGATGTAAGGCAAGAAGAAACTGTCAGCATCAGTGACACACAGATCAGCAGTGCAGAACTGGTGCAGGTTTTAGGTAAGAAATACAGCCATGCAAAGCTGTTTTTCCATTTATGACTTTGTCGGGGTCTTGGTGTGGAACAATAAAGAAGAAAAAAAGAAAAAAGTTATTACTGTTGTAACAGCTACGGTATATTGCAGTGACAGGACAAAATGAGTAGAAGTCACATGCTATTGCCTACAATATTCCAAGAATGTCACTGAGTTGACTTGTTCAGTCAATTAAAACATAGACCAAGTTAAATTCTTTCTCATTCTAATTTAAAACCCCACTAATCATTTTTGTGCTAAAGTCTCTATATGGTTGTGTTTGAATTAAACATCTTTTACTGTTCTTTACCACCAGAAATCCATAACCATGATCCTTGTGCACAGTTGTTTAGGTAAGCAATTATTGCTGTTGTCTGTATATGTGGTGTTATTTAATCATTTGTACTTGTGTTGTGCTGTTGTGAATTTCAAAAGACAAAAAAAGTAGTGCAACAGTTTTAGTAGAAGCTTAAGGAAACGGTAATCTAGCTCTTAACTTATTGCTGGACTTAATTTCTAGATTGTAGCCAATGGAAATATAGTGGTAGTTTAAATAGTGATATCAGTTGCCTTGTCCATGTCAACACAGGCTGAAAAGATGTGACTTTGAACAGTAGATGGCTCCATCTGACAAGGCTAGGTAACAGGGCAGGGCCTTGGCAGAGTAGGATAATGGTGAAGGGGTTTTAACTTACTTGTTTTTCATTCCTTTTTCTTCCCTCATCAGCTTTTATGACTACGCTGGCAAGGTCAGCGAAGAAAATCTCAACAGCATTCTTAAAGAAAGGCGGAAAGTGAGTCATTGTATAAATTATTGTGCCAACAAACATGGGAATTGTTTCCTGTTAAGTGTAATCTTATTTGCACAGAGGCTATAATGGAAAAAAAAAGTGGAGAAATCTGCTTTTTCTTTTCATTAAATAGCCTTTGATGGTTTGTTTACGTTATTATTAAGTACAAATTTAAGTTACACAATAATTCTTCTGTTTGTAATAACCAGTCAAACTCCATCTACTTTTTTTTTCTTGTTTGGCTTTGTAGAATGTCATCGGTTGGTACCGGTTCCGAAGAAACACACAGCAGCAGATGTCATTCAGGGAGCAGATCATCCACAAACAGCTGACTCAGCTTCTTGGCGTGCCCGACCTCGTCTTCCTTCTCTTCAGCTTCATCTCTACAGCCAACAGCTCCACACATGCACTGGAATATGTGCTCTTCAGACCAAACCGCAGGTAATATAATAATATATGGGATTTTTGTCAGATTGGTTTCTGATTATTGCAGACTAACTTTCTCTACTTTGAAATCCAACTGCTTCTGTTACCTGTGTGTCTCTTCCCTTCTGTCATTTCCAACTCAACAGTTCTTGAGAAGAAATGACAAACCCTCAACATAAATTCCCGCCTTTGTCAATGTAAAGAAGACAAAGTCAGCATGCATAGCTCAGGTCATAGCGTTGGTCGCTCACTAAGTGGATGTTTAGTGCGCAGAGACCTTTAGATTACTGGTTCATGGAGAGTGGATTACCTTCAAAGAAAAAACACTGGACCCTGAATTGTCTGTTGATCTTTGCTTGTTGAATGTGGTTTGCGTGGGTAAAGGTCACTGATGGTATGATAAGACGAGAAAAACACAATGTAAATGTGGACCATTACCTATTAACCCTTAACCTACTGAGGCTAAAAGTTGAAATGGTTAAATCATTGAGTTGCATTTATAGCAAACAACAAATGTCTAAAAACAGCATGCAGTTCACATAGCACAGTAACCCACACACTAACCCCATGCTACAAAGGCCTTGAATGTTAAGTGTGTGATGTGATTTACCTTTTTATTTTTGTCATCGTGAAAAAATCTGTGTCTTTTGGGAGACAAAACATGTGTTGAAGCTGCTAACTGCCTATCTCAACTCAGTAGGTACAACCAGAGGATCACACTCTCTATCCCAAACCTCGGCAACACAAGCCAGCAGGAATACAAAGTCTCCTCAGTACCCAACACCTCACTCAACTACGCCAAGGTCATCAAAGAGCACGGGTGAGTTTTTGTCCCCCCACCCCGACCGTGTCCATGCAAACAAGGCAGTCACATGTCCCTCTATATGTGGCCTCGGAGTTGCCACCTGTTTTAATCTGATGAAACACTACGGGTTCACTCATCTGCCACCCTGCTCACCCCCCGACGTATCGGGGGGGGGGGGGGGGGGAGCTTTAAACGTCTCTCTGTTCGACGGGGTGCTCTGCGTCCCGAGGCTCTCTGGGGTCTTGTTCTCTCTGGCATGCGCAAACCCAGTTCTCTGAAGACGCCTGTTTCCGGGTGGATGAGAGGGCTGTGGTTTATATTTGACACTGTGTAGGTAGCATCGGTAGACATGTGCCGGTGGCTGGCTGCGATGGAAGGCCGGTATGTGACAGCCCACACATGCGTTGGCTTGTATTTCTGTGTCTTTGTGTCTAAACTTAGACTGTTGGGATTTAGTGAGGCCTGTCCATCCACTCATAACACACTTACCAGCTCCACTCGACCATTTTATTTAGTTTTGATGTAGACAGAAACTACAGTCTAACAACAATAGATGTGGTGCTCTTAAAAGTTTAAAAGTATGTCCTTGATTTCAAATAAAGAGGTATCACTTATACTGTGTCATATTTTTTGCTAAAAGATGGAGTTAAAGTCCCTATCACATTTGTGTCTACAGGACTGAGTTTTTTGACAAAGACGGCGTGATGAAGGATATCCGAACAATATACCAAGTTTACAGTGTGCTTCAAGAAAAAGTCCAGGTGAGTTCCCGTGTTTGGCGGCTTATTCCTGAAGCTCGAAGCGAACAAAGTGTTTCACCTGTGCTCTCCTTTATTGTAGGCGGTGTGTGGGGAGGTAGAACAAAGTGAACGCATTAAAGAAAAGATTCAAGAGGACGTCAACAAACTCAAACAACAAATAGCTCTCAGGAAGCACAAAACTGCAGAGGAGGAGAGAAGTATGTATGAACGTTAAGTTTCCAACCTGTTGGTTTAGGTGTTCGAAGCATAAACTGGTTTGAAACCAATGGCAATAAGTGAAGCAGGAAATTCTTTGACCTCTTTCTGTCAGACCTTTCTTTTACGTCCACAGAATTGATTTTTTTCTTACCCGCAGCACCTTTTGTTTTTTGTCGGACAGGGCTCCGTGACGCACAAAATGCCGACCTCCATTCCACTCCAGAGGAGAACACAGAACCCTCTAAGGCGCCCCGTCTGTCCTGGATAACGTTTCAGACGCCCTCTGCCCCCGAGCGGCCCAGTACCTCGCCAAACCCACCGTCTTACACTGACCTCTTGTCCCAAGATGACAATCTACTCTCCTCCTCCTCCCCACCCACCAATGCTGCTCTGTTGCCCCGTCCTCAAGCCGTGGGCTCTCCGGGACACCCTACCCCCGCCCCGCTGGGGGCAGGCCTTGGCCTGGGCCTCGGGCTGGGCCTGGGCGCCACCTCAAATCCCGTTAGCGCTCCCAGCACCCCGTACCTGGGAAACGGTGACGGATCGAGCTCCGACTCATTGGACAGACAAGCTGCGGGGCAGGAAGACGACGACGATGAGGAGGAGGAGGACGAAGATGACGAGGACAGTAGTGAATATGAGAATTTAGTGAGCGAAGGCGCTCATCTGCCATTGGTCTCCGCCGGCGTTTTAGCTCAGGGCAGACCGGCAGCCCTCAGCCCCGATGGGGACGCCCGCGGCTCACAGACCACATAGAAACAGACCAGGGGTGCGAGGGACACAAATAAGTGACACGCCTCGAGGGGTGGGCATCTTAAGCAATCAAAGATAAGCAAATGTAGACAAAAGAAGTGCCAGTCCTGAAAGTGAAAGGCATGCGCAAGTGGTGTCCCACTGTGTGTAAATCTTCTCGTTGTAGTCCGATCTCCATTTTAAGGGGAAGCCTTGCTTGGGTTTTCGCAGGTGCATCTCGGTGTGGGGAAGCGTTGCCCGTCTTCACAGTTTCTTTGGAACGTGAGCGTTCATGGCGCACAAGTGTGGATCTGTCAGGTTTCCGCGTCAGAAATGGATTTTACAATGCAATTTCTTGCCAGCTGGTTGGCAAACTGGCTCCCTGAGACAGGCCCACACTGCGTGTGTTTGAGTTCTGCATCATTTTTGTCCTGTGTTTGCATCACCAACTTTAGGCGCCCCTTCTTGCACTATGTTATTTTTCTTGGGTTTTTTTTGTTTTTTTAAACAGTCCCTCCTAGAAAGCAAAGAGAGAAAGCATTCTGCGGCCTTTTAACAATTTTAAACAAAATAGGCAAGCGGTTGTTTAATTTAAAATTTTCATTTGAAGAGGTTTATATGCGTGACATGATTTCTTTATCATGCACATTTCTCATTTGATTCTGGAATGTGTTCTACACTCTTTAATTAATCATGCAGTTGCCTATTTAAGTGATTTCTTGATTTCAAGCTAAATTTGCTCTGCCACTTCTTTGATGGGTGCTTTATATATACACATAATATATATATTTTTTGTCAGATAGTTCATTGAGTTTGATTGACTGTAGTGTCAATGTCATGTTTTTTTGGGTAACACTGAAATTGTATGCGCTTTGCTGCACTTAACAAAATTTAGAATTTTCCTTTATTATTGTGCTATACCAATGCTGACATGTTGTGCCACTTGATTAGCCCTCTTTAGCCACCCTGAGCCAAACTCAGCTCAGTTTTTGTGCGTTGTACAGGGTTCACAGGGCAAGCACAGTGTACTGTAGCTTTACTAACCAGATGCTTAAAGTTCCCTTCTGCTGCTGCAACACAGAGAGCTACTATTAAAAATTGCATTTGTCTGTTCTTTATATGAAAAGTGAGTGGCTGCTACTTCCATTTTCCCATGCTGGTTTTTCTCAATACTACTGACAATGCTCCTAACCAATTCAGGCCCACGCTTCTCTGACTTGCTCCAATTTAAAGTCATGACAGAGGGCCAATAACCCTCTGTGGCTTGTGAATTATAACCTTGGACACAGGTTAATTACTCCCCATCCTGTCTGCAGAGTTCATCGCAGTACTCGTGTTTTCGTCAGTGTTCTGTGCACTTGTGATGCAAACATCATGACTTAGCTTCAGCGTACAGTGCCTTCCACTCAGGGCAGTTTCTACCTGCACACAACACACATTCACAGTTACCTGTGAATGGTTGAAATTTGAACAGCCTTCTTTTTTTTTATTGCAATAATCGGCTCACAGCTTTTTATTTTATTGTTTATATTTCAGTTTATAAGTCCTGCGGTGATTTGCTTCCTTTCTGAAAATATCATGCTTTTACTACTTGCAACAACTATTTCTGCTTCCTTAGCTCCTTCCCTTGTCTTTTCCAGTCCTTACTGACTGCTTCTAAGTGGACCTGTATCTCATGGTTGCAAATGTGACTTGGCTTTAATATTTGAAAATGAAACGGCAGTTAGGTCAGGTAAATAAACAACCTACAAGGTGAAGTTGGTGATGGGAATGACTGACATGCAGACGACTGCTTTAAAACATCTGGTTTATTTAAAGTCAACAGAGGAAGAAGGGATTGATTGGGGTAGTGTAGAACACCCTCATTGCATGAACTGGTCAATTCTAGACACTATTAAACTTAGCATGGAGAAATGTTTGCACTGCACAAAATAATTTGTGGTGGGAGACACTTTGCCTTGTGAAAAAGCTCTGCTTTATTTCAGCATCCTGTTTGTCATGTTTTTGCCTTAGGGTCATGTCACTTGCCCTCATGTGTAATGCCAATACATCACTGACCAGGAACTGGCACTCAAAATGCTTAATGATCACTCAGAATAACACAATCACACAACGAGAAAAAAATGAGAAAATAATTTTGTTAGGAGTGTGGTTTTCTTCGAGTACTGGAATATGATGTGGAAATGAATAATGAATGTATAATAGACAATGGGAATGGGGATAGCATTTAAACAGCACTTACAGGACAAGCTTATCTCAGCTGAGTGCTTTGGTGGCATAGAGCAGCCGTTCTCAGCGCTAGTCCTCACTCTTTATTCTGGTCGTCTGCCCCTAAATAATGAAGTATTTCTTTGTGGCCTTCTCTGGTGTAACCTCCACCTCATGGCCAGGATGACAGCCAATAGGCCCTGGTGCAGAAGACCACTGGTATGAAGCATGAGAGGATTAAAATTGTTAGAATCCAATAGCTTTTAAAGTTCCAACGTAACACAAATATACACATATGTACTCTTGCTGTATGGGGTGACCCTACACAACCCCATAGAGTGGGCCATTGTAACATTAACATCTCCTTTAAAGCACACTTTAGATCTTGGCATTTATCTGGATTCATGTACGTGTTGAAAGTTGACCAAGGACTTGCTTAATTAAGCACAGAGGACAAGATGCCTAAACTGGGGAATAATAAATGAAACACCCATCTGTGATATATTGTTCCATTGTTTCCTTATTATGGTAAATGGCGTAGCAATTTGAATATGCAGTTTTTGTTTATTTTTAAAATATATTTTATTTTTATAGATGTGTTTTTGCACTTCATTTGAGGTTAAAAAAAATGTTTAGCTACAATCAGAAACTTCTGCAACACTACAGCCTAAACAAATCTGCATTTTTTTTACAGGTCTGTTATTTATGCTTGATTGCTTGTCCCCGTATAAATATAACTGTACTTATAAGAGTGAGCTTAAGCCTTTCATTCTCTGTTTTTAGTTTTTGGAAAAGGGAAAATTGCCAGTAAACAATGGTGCAAATGAGATTTCCCCGTTTTCCCCATTATTAATAACTAATAAGCGCGGTGAACTGTTGCACAAGCTGTCAAGCATTACTGCAGACTGCTTGCTGCAGTATTTTTTCGATGACATCATCCCCTCATTTTTGAGGGGATACCACGTGGTCCTTTTTCCACGGATGCACAGATACATATATAATGCACAAATTGAAAAGCAATGCGTTAAATGATAATAACAGAAACCCTGCCTTTAAAAGAAAAATAGAACCTCCAAGCTCCATTGTTGTTATAGTTGTCACGGTTTGTTTTGCATTCGCCGAGCCTTTTAATAGTTGGAATGAGAGACGTAGAACCTGATTGGTCAATTTTTGTGTATCCCTTGGTGCTGGCCAATCAGCTTAGTTGGCAGATTCAGGTGGTAAATCCTGATCCTGCCTCTGACTGTAACACGGCTCTGAGCCCTCCGCTTTCCCCTGTAGTGTATTTTTCGGCCCTACTCCGGTTGCTTCCCTCCCCCAATGCCGCCATTAAAGTCCGTGAGCCTGGTATTTGGGAAAAGGATTAAAATGATTTAGAACATCGAAACCAACGGTCGAGGGACGGGCCTGGGGGGGTTCTTGCTTGTTGGTATGTATGGATCCTCCACTGCCAGTAAAACGGCACCCCAAAGTACTAAATATGCGGCTGGTGTCGTCCAAGTGAGAGAAGCCTGACTTCGGACTTCAGTGGGCTTCTCCTATCGGGGGGGAGCTCCATTTGTTTTGGCTTCTGCTGGGGACGGAGGAGTGTAAACACGGCAAAGCAAAGGTGAGGGTTACACCAGCTTCTTGTTTCTTGTACAGTCGATAAGGGCCTCTCAGACAGTTACGAGTAAAGCGTAATCCCGTAACGTAGCAAGCAGCCTGCTAGCTTGGCTACGATTTCTGGGTGACAACAGAACAAACCGCTGGTGGTCAGGTAAAACATCTACCAGCTAACCGTGGCTATAGTAACAAACACTACGGCGCCGGAAGGTAGTTTGTTAGTTAATTATTATTATTAGCTAGAAATTACGCCCCATGACCAGTCATTTAAATCAATTTACTAAATTGTTTAAGCCGAAGCCGTTAACTAAATGTTAGTAACCACTAAAGTGGTTGAATGTGAGTTCTCCAGTCCGCTCAAATGTCTTTTTGTTAGCTTTGTTTTCAGACCACCAAACTGATGGTCATTATCAAATTTGGAGAATTTCACACGGTGTTAGGTAAACTTGAAGGCGTGGTGTAAACACGGCAGTGTTACTCCCCTCTGAACAGCCAGCTAACTTTCTGTAAACAGCTCTCCTCCTATTGATAATGCTCAGGATTTGAAACAGGCGCTGTGGGTTACCCCGTTTCATATGCAGGTGAAAACAGGCTTTTAGAAGAACTCAATTTCCGTCAGACGGACCGTTGAAAGCACAACTTGTGCAAGGAGCGCAGCGAGCCAGAGCCCTGAGCTTTACCAAAAATAGAGAAAGTTTGTTTTTGTAAGAGGGTCAACATTGCTGGGGGAAAAATGGGGAATTAAACCATGAAACACAAAATATTTAAATGTTCGCTGACTTTGTACAAAAAGTACCATACAATGTAAATAAACCTAGAAGACACGAGCTAGAAAACACCATCATTCATATATGTGTAATACACACATATTTATACATGTGTATATTTATTTATGTATATCTACATATATGTATATATATATATAGAGAGAGAATTTATACAGAGTAAAAACAGATATCACATGAATATAAAGATATGCAAATTCCATACAAAGGTAAAAAATAATGGGTGAGGCGATTTCCAAGGGAGAGGTGCAGAAAAGTGCACATTAAGATGGAATGGCGTAACAATACAGAAACAAAATGACTTCACAGACATTTAGCATCTCTTTTAGTCTGGTGTGGGTGGGGGCCATATATGTTTATGGCTGGGGGGTTGATGTCTCATAATCCATCCATAATTTCAGTGCTTCTTTACAAGTCACACGCTTCCCAGCGGAGTGTCGGGTTTCGTACGTCCTAGTCTCCTGTTACCCTGCTCGGTTGTAGGGCATCGTTCCCTACCATGTATATATATCACTGTATGTGTTTAAAGTCAGTGTCAGAACATAACTAATATGTCACGGATTAGTTCTGGCATTTAGGTTCAGCTTCACTTCTGCGTTCTGCTTTGTGGCCTCTCCATGTGTTAGATCAAGAGCGGAGCTTTTTTTATATTGAATCTAATCAAGTTCAATCTATCATTTGGTGTAACATTGAAATATTTACCTCAAATATTCTACCTTTTCTTTTTTTTCCCCACTCCAGTGTAGTGCTTGCTGTGTGATCTCCGTGAAAGTGGATCTGCCGGGCTGACAGTCCCTCTGAACGGCAGGAAGCCTCCCTCAGTGGCGGTGCGACGATGAGCGAGCTGGTTGCCAAGTGGGCCTGTGAATACTGCACATACGAGAACTGGCCGTCAGCCATCAAGTGCACCATGTGCCGCGCTCAGAGGCCCAGCGGGGGTGCCATCATTACTGAGGAGCCCTTTAAGAGCAGCCCTGCCCTGGATGCCAGCCTGCATCAGTGGGATCCCGCAGGTCTGAGCAACAGTCCATCTCAAGGGGGATCCAGCTTGCTTATTTGTCCAGACTCCAGCGCCCGACCGCGCGTTCGTATTTCTGATGTACCTGAGACAAGTAGCAAGTGGTCATGTCATATGTGTACCTACTTGAACTGGCCTCGCGCTATCCGTTGCACACAGTGCCTGTGCCAGAGGCACCAGGCTCAACAGCAACAGCTTGGGCAGCATGTATCCCACCAAGGACACCATACCCAGCAGCCACGAAGCCCCACAGAATCACCCCAAACCTCGGGCTCTGGATGCCACCCCGGTCCTCCAGCCTCAACTACAGACCCTTGTGAGGAATATAATGACCGCAACAGGATCAACACTAATTCACAGCACTGGACTTGCACTGCTTGCACTTATGAGAACTGGGCCAAAGCGCTCAAGTGTGTTGTGTGTGATCATCCCAGGCCTACTGGTTTGCTAGCTGAATCCATCGAACTGGCATCAGAACCTGAGAGCCAACAGCCATCCTCAATACTTAATGAACATGACAGGGGTAACAGGAGGGGGGTGGGGGGCTTGGTAAGTGTTGTTGGCAGTTGTAGCAGCAGCCAGAGGAGGTCACCCCCGGCGACAAAGCGGGAGTCCGAAGTGAACATGGACTTTCAGAGGATTGAACTTGCATCAGGGGCTGGGATTGGGAGCAAAGAGGAGCTGGAAGTGGATTTCAAAAAACTGAAACAAATTAAGAACAGAATGAGACGGACGGATTGGCTGTTCCTAAATGCTTGTGTTGGTAAGTTGGGAGAAAATGTGTTTCACTGAAATATAATCAACTCGTATTCATTGTTCATTTATATGACAGTTGAATGGTTTTACAATCTTCAAGGTAATTGGTTAGATTGTAGTTCATGTAGCAGTATCCAGATGGTTCTGATTAGGGTCTTACTGATGCTGGCATTCTGTGCATGGTTAAAACTCCTCTACCTTTAGCCAGTAAAATGTCTCCACACAAACATTGTCCTTAAACATTACCTTTACACTGGTTAGAGCCTGTACACCTGTCTCACTCTGTGTCCTGTGCTTGGATCAAGAATGTAGAGTTTAAAGTAAAGTAGGGACGTTTCAAACTCCTTGACCTTTTCACCATTCCGTCTCCTTCAAAGACAGCTATTCTTAGTTTTATTGGCACCACAAGTTAAACAGCCACAGATTTAGACGATAACCCCTCAAATGAACAAATTAATAAACATTTTCCCACAAAGCAAAAAGAAATGCTATTATGAATATGAAAATATAACTATAATAAAGAAATCCCAGCAGTTAGTTAGTTCCTGCTTCCGGACTTGTTCTCATAACAATTGTGACAGGTTATAGTCCCTTTTGTTTGTTTGGTTCATCCCTGGCAAGTCTCGAATGGGCAGTGTTTAATGTCAGCGGGTGTATCTATGCAAAGGTTTGCAGTCGTTTAAAAAATGAATCAATCATTTTCCCTCTCGTTCAGTAAAGGGAATGAAATCCAAGTCTGACATTGTTCACAGTTGGTTTGGTGTCCATGTGTTCAGAAAATGCACATTTATTCACACACTGCATTCTGTTCTCATGGAATAGCTCAGTCTGCACAGCAAACTCTGCCTTTTCTTGGTAAATTATTACTGATTACCCAAAGCATCTAGATTAAAAATAATCTATAAAATGCTTTAGAATAACATATAGTTATGACACCTGCTGACGCTGACACGGCTCTTGTTTGTATAAGTTTTGTTGTGCAACTTGGCTGTGTTTCAGTGGGTTTTGCAGCGCGGTCAGTTTTTGGTTCTGGCCATACAAGTCAGATCAAACTGTAAGCTCAACTTTGATAGATGCTCACCTTTCCTGCAGAGCATCTACTAAAATACATGACCCAGGTAACGGGCATCAGTGACATCTTGCTTGACTCATTCACAGATCCCTAAACCCAGCTGATGTTGGCTGGATTTGTATTGTTTGGGGACTTGTAACCTTGTTACACCAAAGGCGAGATTCACCGTCAGCCTTGTCCCAATGAGTTTATGTTTGTGCAGGTTAATTGCCCGACTTCCATTTTTTCCGCTGTTAAAGAAGCTTTAAATGGCAGTACATCTTTGCTCTGATAACAAAGGCACAGCATTTGTTTAATGCAATGTGAAACGAAAGAGCAGCATTGTAAAAGAAGGCCTATGAACACAAAGGATGTGACTATACCAAACAAACCCATATCCATGTTTTTCTAAGGTGATTAAACTGATGTAAACAAAAAAAGAAAGAATCCAAATCAGTTTAAAGCTATGGAGATGTATTTTGCAAGCTTGTGTTTAGTTTCCACAACAAAAAGTGTTATATCATATTTATATACTATTATCTTATATTACCATCTTTTAGTACCCTAACTGCAAAAATATAAAAGAAATTTGTCAAACAGCCAAGAAGATGGCCGTAGACTTGAAAAAAACAATCTTTCTGTACACTGAGTAGAATGTGGAAAAGTTGAAAACCGTATTTGCTTTGATTTGAGCTGATTTTAACATTTAATTTTTGCTCCACTGGAACAATATGCATGAGAAGCAGCAGATAGTAATTATATACGCGGGCCTCTGCATCGCATCACGCTCATGGAGTGGCTGGTTTAGCAGGCTGAGCAGACTTTAAAAGGCCAGCATTTGTGTTAACGTTCCTGTAAACAAGCAACCACTTTTCAGATTTTTGGAGCTGAGTGTACTGTTGAGAGCAGGAAGTCTACAATCGCTTAACCCCATCCACTCAGTCCTAAGGCTTTACTCTTTAACTGTACATCTTTTTGTGTATTAGCGCCGTTTGAGTTCAGCAAAGGATCTGTAGTACGGTTCCGACTGCAGGGCTAACGGCACACCCACACTAATGGAGTATTTTGTGGAAAGTGGCTGTGATCCTTCTCTATCACACTGTGCTGCTATTGTGTAGTTCCTCTCCTTGTCTATCTCTGTGCCAGCCAGCTCCACATGGCACAGCGAGGCTTTCCACCCACTCCATGTCTCTAGCTTTCACTCACACACGGATCACGCAGCTGAACATTGTGTGTGGTCTTTTGACGCCAGAACAAAAGCGCAACAGCGGTCGATCCTTTCAAATGTGCGAGAGGGCACCACATGGGCAAATACTGTATCTACTGGAAATGGGGCGAAAAATCTGGATTGAATAACTAGGAGGTATTGAAAGTAGTTTTCACTTTAATGTGCAATTTATTATGTCACGATGATGGTACACTTCTCCTGAAACTGTTAGTAAGTCACTCTGTCCCACTGGGCTTCTGGCTTGTTTGCTGTTTCATGTTCCAAAAGCTTACGATGTGTTAAGCTGATCACAAAGCAGTTGTCATTTCACTGAGGCAAGTTTTAACAGTGTGTGCTTTTGCTTTGTATTAGGAGTTGGACTGAAAATATCCCCATCATCTAGTCTCTCAGGATTATTCACTATTGTGCACACACTACATGCACACCGCCCACCTATTTTTCTCTCTGTCTCACATTGAAATACAGGGCTGTGCTTTGAGTGGTTACTGTCTGACCATCAGGTATGTGAGTTTATGGGCAAAAGATAGTGTGTTTCACTCAAATGTTTAGCAGCTGTTCCATCACCTGCTGTCAAAGCAGAATACTGGATCTCAGTTTATCTTGTTTCTGTGCCCAGTGCACCTTTGTGAACCCACCAGCTCTGGGGTTTGTGTACTGAAGTCACTGATTAATATTTGCACTTTGTGCTTAAAGAAAGCACAGAAAAGCCGCGACTGTCTAGTATCAGACCCAACATATCCCCTCAGCCCTCGTGTTAAGACATAAGGGGAAAGAAACAACCGACAGATTACGTTGTTGTCCCCTATTGTCTGATTGTCTGACTTCAAAGTCAGTCAAGTCTCAAAGCTGTTACAGCTGCCATAGAGATAAAGAAAACTCAGAGCTGTAACAGCTGCCTCAGAGATAAAGAACATGCTGATCACTGGCATTTCATACAGTTAGTCAGAGCATGGTGTCCTCTACACAAGGTATTCTCAAATCTGCCCATAAAGTTCAGTTACATAAAGAAACGGTTTCAAATTAAACATGAATGCATGAACTCCTTTATGTTACCTATTAGCTCAGTTTAAAGAAAATTTGCACAACAGGTTAAGAAGCCAAAATGGGAGTTTGTGTAGACTCCTAATTAAATGTGTGTTTTCTTCAAACTGTGCATTTTTAATTGGTTCTTCAACGTCAAACATCTTTGATGTGGCGGGATGCAAAAAAGGACGTCTTACTTTGAAATGATGTCTACGTTAACCCTTTTATTAATCTTTTTAAAATATTTTGTGACATTTCCTCTCTGTCTCTGTCTGAAAGGCGTTGTTGAAGGCGACCTGGCAGCTGTGGAAGCTTACAAGTCATCCGGAGGTGATATAGCACGACAACTGTCATCAGACGAGGTGCGCCTGTTAAATCGGCCCTCAGCCTTTGATGACGGCTTCACGTTGGTTCACTTAGCCATTCGCTTCCAGAGGCAGGACATGCTGGCAGTGCTGCTCACAGAGGTCAGTGGAGACAAACTGGACATTTATAAGTCCTGTGTACAATGTAAATACATGGCTCGTAATAATAATAATAGATTGTAACTTAGACAAGTGCACAAACCTTAAACATGTATATTCATGTGCTGATTGTAGCTCTCATAACTTCCATACTGTTATCCCAGATTACCTGTATTTATGCTTTTCCTCCTTCTCTGTGTATGCCCAGCTTTCTCTTCTCGTGGGGTCAATGAGTAATATTTGGATCATGTCCCTCAAACGTTTTAAAACCATCAGCTTTTTAAAAAGCTTTTTGGATTCCTTTTGACACTCTAAGGCGAACAAATGTGGGATTTCTGCAACCTTTCGTGGTTTAAAACCACTTTAGTTCTTGATGCATTTTAATAATTATATTTTAATAATTATTTATTGAATAAATGCTTGTCTCGACCAGCAGAAAACACCATTCCTGGTGTCTTTTTCTTAACACCTGTGCTCAGGCTACACTATTAAAGTTACAAGTGATTTATTTTCTAAATGGCTGAAGCCAGTGAATTGATTTTATTCCTCTTCTGCCTCAGTGGTTTATCTTCAGGGACAGGCTTTTTTCAAATTGCTTTGACTTGTGACATAAAACATTCTGTTGAAATCTTCCCGCTCTGTTCTCTCCCTGTGATTCATACTCTTTCGATCCCTTTGTCCTCTTGTCTCTGCAGGTGTCCCAGCAGGCGGCCAAGTGTATTCCAGCTATGGTTTGCCCTGAGCTGACGGAGCAGATCCGTCGTGAGGTGGCAGCCTCTCTTCACCAGCGCAAAGGAGACTTCACTTGCTACTTCCTCACTGACCTGGTCACCTTCACGCTGCCTGCAGGTAAGCTCCTCGTCCACAAACAAATGCGTGCCTAAAAATAGAGCATTCACTTTTACCACACAGCATGGTATGCAGGTAGTATTCAGAAATATCTTCATATGGATCCCAGAGGCTGTTGAAACCTGAAACTGAAACTGAAGACACATATTATATAGCCAAACCTGCCTCTGACTGCCACTGTATTGTCACAGTATTGTTCTGGTATGCTGAATGTAACAGCTAACTGCTAACTGTGCATTTTTCCCCGTCCCACCGAGGGGATATTTAGCTGTTTAGACACCTGTCTGGTAATATACATTGTGCCTCGTTTTTTTTGTTGTTATAGCTAAGTTAGGGATTTTTGTTTGGCCGTATGTTCATGACAGGGCTGACCTTGGCATCTGGCCACAGTTGAATCCCATTCTGCTCAGTTCCACGATGTACAATCCTCAGTCAATGCCTTCATTTATTTTAGCCAAAGAATAAGCTTCTGTGTTCATGGGAGCGCTGTGCATGCAGTGAAAGCCATTGGCTGTTGTGAGGAGAACAAAACATGGTGGCTTGATTTCTAATGAGCAAGGACAGAAAAATATCTCACTGTCTCTCATTTCACAGGGTTCAGTTACAGATTAATCATATCTCAAGTACCTTTGCTCACTGTTTGTTGCTGTTATTCACTCCTCCATTTTGTTTTGTTTCAGACATTGAGGATTTGCCTCCAGCTGTTCAGGAGAAGTTGTTTGACGAGGTGCTTGACCGAGACGTACAAAAAGGTGAATTGCTTCCTGCCTCTGTGTTCTGCTTCATTGTTGCAGTATCACGTCTTACTCTCTGAGCTTATGTATCACTGCGGTGGATCTCAATCTGTGTGAGAGAAACCAGATCTCACATCTATTTGGCTGCTTGGTAAACAGAGGGAGCCCCTTCACAACAAGTGTGCTATAACGGGGAGGCTCTCCAGTACTGGCAGTGTTGTATTACTTGTGTTTCCCTTCCTGCCAGCAAAGTTTTTACTGGGCTACTTGTCAGTCTGCCAGGCAGTTTCTCTTCATTGTGTGCACTGGTTGAATTATTGTACCTTTTATTCATCCTGCAGACACACAGTTACAGATAATAAAATACACTGCAAAGGACAGAGACTTTTTTCTGTTGTTTATTTTATCCTGTTTATTTTTCTGTTATGAGTTTTCTGACTATCTTCCTTACTGTCATCAAACATAATAAAATGTCTTCATTGTCATCACCACCAGTTAATTTCCTGCTAAAATATATTGGTTGGTTAATGATAAAGAGTACCAAAAGCTTGTGCTGGCATACATCTCTTAACCTTTCCTTCCCTCTTAACTGTTCCCTCAGAACTTGAAGAGGAGTCTCCGATCATCAACTGGTCTCTAGAGCTCGGGACAAGGTTTGACAGTCGACTGTATGCGCTCTGGAACCGCACAGCAGGCGACTGCCTCCTTGACTCAGTGCTACAGGCCACATGGGGCATCTATGACAAGGACTCTGTGCTCCGTAAGACTCTTCATGACAGTTTGCACGACTGCTCCCACTGGTGAGGCCTGCAGCCTGAGCACTGGTAGTACAGATCAGCGTGTCGGAGCCCTTTAAAACCCAAACTGAGATTGATTTGCATGCACTCTGGCACATATTCAAATTGTGTTCCGCTTCACCTGTGGAGTGATGTTCAATATGAAAAGTAAGGAAAAGGGGAACATTTATTACACATTTATGTATTTTCCACTATTCTGATGTTGAAAAGTTAAAACTTTTATTCCCATATCCACACATTATTTATGTTTCCATGTATTTAACATTTGGCTGATCATTTCCTCCCAAAATATTTCCTGGAAGTGAGGTAGTCAAGTTTTATTGCCTCTCTCAAGGAAACTATTACATCTGGAACTTGACACTCAACATTATCTAATTTTTTTCTTTACATAGCTTGATAAGCAGACACGGCTATAGAGGTGCTGATGTGCACTCAACACATCCAACACCATATGCACAAAAGTATTGGTGTTTGATACAGTTAAACTAAAGAAAACGCCTGAAATGAATGAAATACTTATAAATGTGTTATGTCGGCCCCCCTATCAAAAGGGGGATTGTCAAAAGACATCAATTAATCATTCATGAACAACGGTTTTGCCTATTTTTTACAAAGAACATCCACGCAAGAACAAAAACACATGAACAAATGAAGACAAGCTGTGCTTGTGTGTCTACAACCAAGAGAAATGCACACATCATTACACTCATGAGTCCAAAGTCTGCTTCACTAACTGATGCAACAATCAGAAAGGCTGATTTAGAAATGTGAAAAAACAAGTTTTAGAATATTTTTAAAAAAACGTGTAAAATTGAATGAAATTGAGTTACATGTTCCTTATAATTCAGACATTAAAATTCAGAAGAAATTTAACATTTCCTCTGTTAAAATGCATGTGCAATTGAGGCTTTCATTCCCCACAAGCATACAGTACACTGGAGAACAATCGGCTTTCAAGATTGTCATGATGGGCAGATGAAAATTAAAACCACCCCTTCTACTGTCTCAGTTGGCTCTAACTGAGGGCAGAATAAGACATTTTTCAGTGAAAGGGGGCTGAGACTGATTGTACATGACTATACCCAGCCCACTGTGACTCATGTCTGTTTGTAGGAAACTGTGTTTCTTTTCCACAGAAAATAAATATAATGAGCTATTACGATCCAACCTATCCCATAACAGAGAGGGGAGGAATGGAGTCAATAGCAGTCACACGCCTTCCTGCTCACAGGTCAAATAATGTCAGCAGCTAAGCACTGTGTGTGTGTGTCTTTGTGTGTGTTCCTGCAGGTTTTACACCCGCTGGAAGGAGTGGGAGTCATGGTATTCCCAGAGCTTCGGCCTGCACTTCTCCCTCCGAGAGGAGCAGTGGCAGGAAGATTGGGCTTTCATCCTTTCCCTTGCCAGCCAGGTAGACGTACATGAAAGCAAAATCTCCCATTAACGCACAGGACAGGGGCTGTCGGTGCTTATGTGACACGCTAATGATGCATGAATTATTTAGGAAGCTTCTCTGGTATATGTAGCCTAATGCATCCTGTCCATCATGAGCACTGTTCTGTACCAGCCCATTTCCTAAGTGTTTGGGCAGACTGTTCATAAATCTGGGTGTGAGAGCTGTGTAATTATGTGCTTTTTCATGTTTTTACCCTGGGGAGCATGCCGGGGAAACTGGGCAGCATTCAGGAATCCAATCTTCTCTCACGGTTTTCTCCCTCATGTACTCTGATTCCACAGCCAGGATCCAGCTTGGAGCAGACCCACATTTTTGTTCTTGCACACATACTTCGTCGGCCTATTATCGTCTACGGAGTGAAGTATTACAAGAGTTTCCGTGGCGAAACACTCGGGTACACCCGTTTTCAAGGTGAGCAAACCTCTGACCGCTCGGGCGGACACTGTTTCAGAGCAGATGTGATCAGCACTGCAGCTCCAGTGGAGTGGGTGCAGAGGAACTAGACTTCCTTTGTACGATGGCTCCGGCCCACATGTGTCTGCATAGCTTGCGTTGCTTTCATAACTGTTCCTTTCAGTGTCTGGTGCATTTCATTTATGGTTTTCGAGGGAGACCATATCAAAGTAGCCCACATACAGAGGCATTGTAGTGGCATGCAGCCGAGAACAGGTAAACAATCAAAATCCTAAGGAAAACAGCCCTGCTAATGCGCAGAGCGGGGTCCACCTTCATGACTAGCAGCAAAAACAGTCTGGTTTCAATTAGCCTGCTGAGGGATGCAGTGCACGGGATGATGAAAGTGCTCTTTGAGGGCCAACTGCTTGTGGTAAAGCTTGCTTGATGGATTTGTGGCTTGCTGCTGCCAGGCCCCAGTGTAACGCACACACAGGCCTATAGGAAAAGTGGGTAAGCAGGGGGTGTCCAGTTAGAGTTGACCAAATGAACCCAGTAAAACGCAGTGGCTACAAAAAGAGATGCTAAATGGAGACTTTTAAAGCGTTAGCTTCTGATGTGTTTGTGAAGCGTCAGAGCACTTCGAGTCGAGGTTTCTGCTTTTTGTTTTGTTTTTCTTTGCTACTTAAGCAGGACATTGAATACTTGTTTTTGCTGCTGTTATATATTCATGCTTCCTTGTCAAAGAAAAGTGTTGATTTACGAGCTGTAGTCCTGTGTAGACCTGTTGTATGGATGGAAGAGGAAGCGCTGGCTTCAGCACTTTGACTGGACTGACTCTTGTTGGACTCATGTTGTGTATTCTCAGCCGTGCTCGCGACCATCATCCAGTCAGTTGACACAGTTTTGACCAGCTTTAGCTGTCGTGAGAGATTTGCCTCAAGTTTTGAGAGGAGAATACTTGCGTCATCCCTAAAGAGCAATTTTGTTTGATGCAACTTTGTGCAATCCAAGCTGTGCTGCCGTGCTGTTGTTTTCAGGGAGAGGGGTTTTTCTCCTACAGCCGTTCTAAACTGTAACATCACAGCTGGCTGACTAACTCAGGCCTGTAGAGTCTGGGATGGGTCTTTTTCAGTTTTTACTGCACGATCGGAGCTTTGAGCTATCTTACCGGGGCGTTCACTCCTGGGAGGATGAGCAAATATCTCCAGTGTTTACTCTGCGTAAAATGATGGACTCCAAGTTGCTGCGATGTGTGATGTCTTTCTTCTTTGGTAGTGTGTGTTAAATCTACCTGATCTAAGACTATGTAAGGATGTTTTTTTTTTGTTCCATTTTGTTTTTCGAATACACAGCTCCAATATTTCAGCCTAAAGGCTGATGAAGTATTCCAGTCTGAAACTAAGCAATGAATGATTTTGACATTTACCAAATGTTTAGTATTAAGAGTAATTTTGTTTTTGTGTTTTTATATCAAAATTAATCTTGTCAAATTTGCATAACATCTGTGACATAAAGCGGTTCTAAAACTTTATTGATATCCCAAATTGCAGCTGTTTTTGGACGACCAGTCATCCAGATCAAAGTAGTTTTAGTGACAGACCAAAGTATCTGTCGGTCTAAACCCCCGTATTAATTTTGGTGTGATGAAGCGGGATGTGTAAGAGGGACAGAACCAACGAGCTCTCTCTGTGTGTGCGCTCCCCTCCGGCTGCAGGCGTGTACCTGCCCCTCCTGTGGGAGCAGAGTTTCTGCTGGAAGAGCCCCATCGCTCTGGGCTACACGCGGGGCCACTTCTCCGCGCTGGTGGCCATGGAGAACGACGGCTTCGACAATCGCGGCGCGGGCGCCAACCTCAACACCGACGACGACGTCACGGTCACGTTCCTGCCGCTGGTCGACAGTGAAAGGAAGCTGCTCCACATACACTTCCTCTCCGCACAGGAAGTAAGGAGACCCCTGCTCGCGTTTCTTGTTTTGCTGTGACGTTCTTTTTCTGCACTACATCCACGCCGCTTCATAGGTAAGGGCAGCTGCGGGTGCATGACTGGGCTCTCTGTTTCAGATGGGGAACGAGGAGCAGCAGGAGAAGCTCCTGAGGGAGTGGCTGGACTGCTGCGTGACAGAGGGCGGCGTTCTGGTGGCCCTACAGAAAAGCTCCCGGCGCCGCAACCACCCGCTGGTCACCCAGATGGTGGAGAAGTGGCTGGACGGCTACCGGCAGATCCGGCCCTGTGCCTCTTTGTCTGACGGCGAAGAGGAGGAAGACGACGATGACGAGTGACAAAACTGAAGCGGAGGGAGGCGGTCTGCAGGGGGCAGGATTCCTCCCTCTCTGCTCTCCCAGTTTTTCTTTGGTTTCTTCTTTTTTTTTTGTTTATTTTTTCTTTCCTGACACGGACAAACTGTGAAAGCCTTCAACAGGACAGGGAACCACAAGCCCCCCCACCCCCCCAACCCACACACAGGAAACAGCACTGCTCCTCGGACATACTCTTTCAGGCATCCAACACTTTTACTCAGACCAAACTGGCACCGACAACGATTTGGGGCAGAGAATAAAGGTTTACAAATGCAAATGACCCTTTGATTTGCTTTGAGTTTCAAGTGTAAAGAAAAAAACTAAGAATCTTTATCCGTAGATGTAAATGCATGTGGTTGTTCAAATAAGAGTTAAAGGAAATATACCAGCATTGATTGAAATCAACACTTTCTATCTGTCCAGTGTGAGCACTGACAAAAGCACACTTCCAAATTGATCTTTATGATGTTTCTCCAGTTGTGTTAGACTCGGCTTGTTTAGTGTATTTTGTTTTTTCAAACAGGCAGGGACAAAGCCAATGAATATTGTCTTCAGAAAAACAGAGATTGTGTAATAATAAGCAACTTTAATCCTTATTACTAAGCACTGCACATTTATTAAAACATTTCTATACAAATACAGTATCATTGCTTGAATTAAGATCATATATGAAGCTCTTTAAAAGGGAGATTTGCCCTTCACAACTCACCAAGGTTTGGCACACTAACGTTCATGTTGGAGATTTGGTTTACTTTTTTCAGACTGATTGAACTGAGAAGTTTGTGTGTGCGTGTGTGTGTGTGTTTTTTCTCTGAACTTGTTCAACATATTTATTGTTTGGAAACTTATTTGAGCTAATGAGAACTTTCTGTATATTTTTCACCTTTTTGTGGTTTTTAATTATTCTTTCAATCTAATGAAGTCGCACAGGAACGCTGTTGCTGTGAGGGAAGAACCAATCGTAACCATCAGTGGAAGTTTACTTAACTTTGTTGCATGGGATTTCGTACCTCATCTGGATGCTTCAAATCTGGTGCTTTTTTTTCCTGTGCGGACGAATGCGGTGTTGAAATGCATTCAGTGTCGATATAAAACTTGTCAAATCTCCGTCTATTTCTTGTTTGTCCCAGTGTTCCTTCAAGCGTTTGCTGTCGAGCTCGATCCTCGTAGTGGGTTCAACCTAAAGCCTGTTTGTCGTCTACCCATGTTTTAAATCAAAGTTATCGTTAGACGTTACAACATATAAAACCAAAGCTGACAGTAAAAAAAAAAAACAAGTTCTTGCCCCAGTTTTTGCTGTGAATGTTTGCATTTTCTGTTTTTCTCGCCATTGCGTACTGTAACCTCGTGTTTCATTTCAGTCCTACATGTTTTGAGCATCACCTGTATGTTGCTTTGTATTTATGCAATAGATGCAGTTGTGACTATGATGGTTTGTGGATATAGGCCTGATTTCACTAAACAGAGTGTACTGCAAAGAACAGGCAAAATATGGAAAAAAAAATAAAGGAAAACCTTTTTGAATGTCCAAATAAAACTGTTTCCTGTCTCTTTTTCAGACCAGAAATCAACATGCACTCATTTGAACATCTGCCATCATCACGTTCATTTATTTGTTGTGTATGTAAATAACTTGTTTGTAGCTCTTACAACGTGTTTACATGACTCATACGTGCAGCCTCCTCTAGTGGCTAAAAGAAGAATACAGCATGAGAATGTCAAATTTAATGTGTCACCTTAAGGCAGCCATAGTGAAACACTTTTGTCTCATGAGGGTCGCACAAAGCCTTTTAGATAAAAAAAAAAAGAATGTGCATAACTTGATCTTTTGAGGCCTTAGATTATAAAACTAACAAACATCTGCAACCCTCTGGTTGCCGAAAGGCTCCCAGAAAAGTGAATGGAGTAAAATTATCCCGTTGGAGGAAAAGTGCAAAAAGGAAATGAAAACGACAATAGTTTGTTCTTTTAAAATCCTTAAGATTTTTAATACTGGCGTTGTTGGTAACGTCTGTTCAGGTCAGTAAACGTGACGATTTCAGTAATGCTACAATAAACATTATTATGAAGTTCAAGTTTTAGACAGTCAAGTGCTTATAGACAGGAAAAATATAATAATTAATGCGCTTGGAAGTCAAATTATGAACCATTTGATTATCTGAAAGCGGGACTGGTATGTCCTTCATACATATGCCAACGAGCCAAGAAGCAGCCATAAATCTCAAATATTCATTCTCAGAAACATTTAAACCTATTTGACATTACTCTATATATAACATGCTATGGCCCGTAATAGTTCCTTCCATCTCAGATTTTCTTTTAATGTGTACACGGTCATCATCTGATTGCAGATGTCGTGTTTGTAGTATGTATATTTCAAATGAGGGACTTGCCTGAACTAAAACAAAAGGCTAAAATAAAGGCCTGCAGTGACACTTACTGCAGCGACGGGGATGCTTCCTGTTGCCATTTGCATCCTGTGACACGCAGCTTTCAAACTTGAGCAACACAAAGAACCATCCTGGCACAGTTCCACATGTAAAAAAAAATCTTCATTTAAGAGGGTTTAAGTCTTTTTTTTTTAAAGATCTCTGGCCCGATTATTAGAAAAAAAAACAAAAAAAACACAGCATTTTAACAATCGTCAATCAGAACAGTAATTTTTATTTATTGGTTCCAGCTGCACTGTATGCTATATTTTCACCTTGTACAAGAAACAAATACAAATACTCACACTAAAAACCAAACAATCTGCAAGCAGCCACCTCTGCTAACGTCACAGCGCTGAGGGGATGGATGTGGCTGCTGTTTGTTCACACAGCTGGCTCCCATTAGAGCCCAGAAACAAAGAGGAAACTATGAGAAGGAGAAGGGGAAGGGGGGTGGGAGGGGCAGGGCGGGGCACGCGGGGCTACGGTTATATGAACATTTAACAAGGTAATACAAATCTAACAGGGGTGAAAATCTTTAACATCAAAAAATGTACATTTGATATATAAAAAAATACCACAATGGAGAAAGACATGAAAAGCAGTAATCCAGAACTGTCAAATTTTTTTTTTTTTGTTGGTTTGTTTTCTGTTCAGATTTCACGTTGTTTTTTGTTTTGTTTTTTCCTGAGTCAGTAAGAGATTTCCTGTTTTTGTTTATCTAAACACTTTCATTCAACGCAAGCTTTTTTGTTTTGTTTTTTGCTGCCATCTAATCTAGGTCCTCTGAAAGACAATGAATAAGACAGAAAGTATTCCGTTGGTGACTGTAACCAAAATGTCATCGGTGCCTGGGCCACACAGAGCTGGAAAGGTTACAACGGCTAACTGTAATCGAGGCGTCGCACACAAACGTACAGCGTCTAACCAGGAAGAGCTGCGGCTTCTTTTTCTCTTCCTTTCCATTCTTTTGGTTTCAAAGGGCAACTCCTTTTTCATAAGCTGAAATATTCTTTCAGGCCTGCTGTCCCATTTTTTTCTCTTTACATTCAGGGTTCATCAGCCTTGATCAATAGAAGAGAACAAAGATAGAGTCTAGATTTCCGAAGCTTACTTTTCTCATCTGCTGAACATTACCATTCATTTTCACACAACTAAGAACAGAATGACAAACACTCACTTCCAACAGAAACACAGAATACAGTTTAAACAGGAACATGTAAAAAAAACAGAAAAAAAAGGAATAAAAACAAAAAAAACAACACAAGACATGTTTGTGCAGAATTGGGCAAAACTAAGAGAAAAGGACTCTTGATGGGCTGTCATCTAAACCAGGGCAGGCGGGTTAGGTTTCCATCTTCCAAATAGTTCCTGACGAGGTGTCTTAGACGTCAGGAGGAGTTTCCCTAAAGTACACGCTATGATATAGATCAAAAGAAAAGCATCACGTAGCTCAGTGAAGAACAAAAACAGACACCAACGGGAGGAAACGTTTCGGATCTTCGGCGCATGAGTTTTGACAGTCAGGCCCGTCTCAGTTGGCAGCTTAAGTGTGAACTTATGTTCACTGTCCTCACGTGGGCTTAGTGGTTTCATACAAAAAAGAAAAAAGTGTGAAACGTTGCCCGGCAGGCAGTCTGCTGGTAGGTCCGGACGGCTGAAGTCAAGCATACGGCTGGGTAGGGTTCTTTAGTTTACACGGATCTCACGCCTCTGCTCGGCCGGTCGGTCCCGGCCGCAGCAGCAGTCCCACTACGGCTCAGTCATGTGCTCTCTCATGGGGTCGCCATGTTTGGAGGGTTGGTTTGGGGAGGTGGCCTGGGACGGATGGGTGCCGGGGGGCAGGGTGTGGGCGATGGGCACTCCCCCGGGCACCGACCCCTCCATAGGTCCAGGAATCCCACCGGGGGCCACGCCCATCACACCAGGAGGGAATCTGGAGAGGGACACGAGGCGATGAGGACATACCACAACGTTTTCAAAGAAACACTCCTAGAAGAACATAGACATTATTGTCTTATTTTTTTGTTTTAGAGTTTTATTATCAAAACTCTACCAAGTCTCAAAATGACCTGATATACTTTCGCAAATGTCTTAGAGAGATATTAGACCCTCATCCCACTCTCCTTATGGGTTTGCTTTCCCTCCTTGAGTTGGGATCAGTCTAAGACTACCTTTGGTGTACAATTGGTGTACGATCCTGAGTGCTGTGTTTCAGTTACAGTGAAGGGTGTGTGTGTGTGTGTGTGTGTGTGTTGGGGGGGCTGGGGAACTGATGAGGCGCTGGGTGGGGTGGGTACAGTTAGGGGGCGTGTAAGTTAAGAGGGTGAAAAGGGAAAAAAAAACCACGACAGAACTCGGTAGGGGTTTGGTTCTAATAAGGATGTTATTCATTGACCCCGGCCTGCGGGCCAGCAGTGGCAGAATTCATTTACCTGGTTGAGAATTAGGTATATAATTTGTCCTGCATTCCCCCCGTTGCTATGGCCTGTACCATGGTTTGGTTCACTCGGCTGTGTGAGAGAAGCAGTTCAGTCCGGTTGAGACAGTGTAAAGACCGAGAACGGAAGAACCTAGACTTCACATGGGATACACTCATTTGGGCCAAGCTGAATGTTCGATTTCTCCAAAGAAGAAAAACAACATCTCAACACGGCCCCCACCGCAGATGTTGAGATCAGGCGTGACCTCTGCGTGACGCAGGGTCCGGATCAGTCTCCTACCTGTAGGCGGCACCATTGATTTCAGGGTGGACTTGAGGCTGCTGCTGCTCCATCATGCCCCAGGGGGCCGTGGTAACAAAGAACTCTTTGTTCACGCAGTTCCGCAGGCTGTCGGGAATGCGGCCTGTGTCGGAGGGGCGAGGGTGGGGTGGTTGGTATTGAGCGGTTAGAAGCGGGAAGTCAAAATGCAGATGTGGACATGTTAAAGGTGGATTCCCACCTGTGATAGCTCGGCGGATTTCCGTGGCGGCGGCCTCCCTCATCTCCAACGACGCCTGCTCGCTGTACCAGGCGGTGTGCGGGGTGCAGATCAGGTTTGGGGCGTCTTTTAGGGGGCCTTGGGAGAAACTGTTGGGCAGCAAACGAAAGTATTAAAAGAGAGAGATGACAAAAAAATGGCACTCAGAGTTTCTGATCATGTCCCAGTGGAGGCTGGAAGCACCTGAAAGGCTCTGACTCGTGGACATCCAGAGCAGCGCCGCGTATCCTGCCTTCCTTTAAGGCCTGAGCCAAGGCTTTCTCGTCCACTAGACCCCCCCGCGCAGAGTTGACGAGGAAAGCACCTTGACGCATCTACACGAATACACAACGGACAAACAGGGTGCAGCTATGAGCTCAACACTGTATAAAACAACTTTATAAAAATAAAAACAAATAAAAAATGACCATCACATTGACACACCCGCTCCCCCAAAAATTAAACATTATCCAATGATCTGTGCTAATTTCATAGTGTTGAAAGGCCCAACTAGAGCTACTGGCTCATTATTTCCCAACTGATAAATAAGTCATCAAACACTGTTGTTCAGTTCATGTCCTCCAGGGGGCAGCAGTGACCAGGAAAGGAAAACGAGGATTACATTTACTGTAATCATAAAGAGCAACATTTGTGCACTAGGTTACATTACAGGGAAACATCTGTTTAATGTAGAGAGGGAAAAAAAAGGCCCCAAAGAATCACATATTGGGGCTAAAGCGCGGGACGTGCACAGCTCAGCAACTGTTTCATTAGGGCTCGCACATCTGGCCTTGCAGGCCACTTGGCTGGCAGCTGGGACTTGGCCGGGCAGCAGCATTCCTCTGCTCGTAACTGACGGCTTTGTTGGCAGCTTCCACTAGGTGTGGCGCAGTTTCTCAGAGTGTGCAAAACATGCTATGCATCTGGACAAAGGAAAATGTTCCTAAAAGCTGACAAAAGCATTTTACTATCTTACTTCCATACACAAAAACAGCCAAATCATCTAAGATTCATCGTGTTGCAACATAGATATCTCCTCACTCGGATAAATTATGTGTGTGTGTGTGTGTTTGTGTGTGTATGTGTGTGTGTGTGTGGAGCATGCAGGGGAACAATTTAACAGAATGATCCTACACCCACACACACACTTTGGCAATGTTTGGGTCACACTGACCTGATAGTTATAAAAGGACAGGAACAATGTACTATTATCTGCCCCCACATGTACTAAACACACATGCCTTTTTTTTTTTTTATTTGTGTTCGCTGGTTCCAAACATCGTACCGCTTATTAAAAGGTTATTTAAAGAGCCTGTAATTGCGAGTTGCCAAAAAAGGAGCACTGGGAGGCAAAGAACGAGACGAAGCTCTCCCCGGCAGTTTTAAGTCCTCATGCCAGGAGTTGGCCCACCTGTTTGATGGTGAAGTCGTTGATGAGGTGGTGGTTGTGTTCATTCAGGTTGCAGTGCAGGGACACGCAGTCGCTCTGGTAGAGCAGGTCCTGCAGCGTGTAGACCCTCTGGACCCCCAGCGAGCGCTCCAGGCCGTCCTGGAGGTACGGGTCGTAGAAGATGACGTTGAAGCCGAAGGCCTTGGCCCGCATGGCCACCGCCTGCCCCGAGCGGCCTGGGAGAGGGAGAAAGATTGCTAAAGGTCCAAAACAACAATCAAGCCGTCTCGTCCTCGACCGGCTTAAGCCGCGCGCCGTTGGTTTGTGGTGCTACTTTGGAAACGCTTCGTGTAAACAAAAATCCGACAAACGTCGCTGTCGGCGGGAGCTTTTAGGCTTGCTTACGCTGGCATTTTGCTGTCAGAGCAATCAGAGTGGACGCTGCTCGAAAACACTGTAATAACGCTGTACTACAAACGCGGACAGAGAAGTTAGACCTGACATCAAAAACAGATTCCTTCTACCTTCAACATAAAAACAAGCAAGTCGAATAAAATTCTAATGGTTCTCTGGTTAAAGACCATTACAGAGTTAAAGATAAAAAAGTTGATCACATTCATGGATTCCAAATAAAACGTGTTTTGGTCATCTAAATTTCATACACACCATATAAAGTGCACCAAGGTGAACCTGTATCACAAGGCAGCACAAAGTACATTAAGATACGTGTAAAACTGCAATCAGGCGGTCTTGTTTCACATGAATGAAGGTATCTGAGCTATTCAGTCACATCACATTTCTTTAAGTTAATCTTTTAATAACTACTGTGATGTGTTTTCTGCTCCATTCACTGGCCTTACCTTGAAACCTCCAGAGAGGTTCCACTTTTTGAAAGCCTTTGCTTTTATTAAAAGTCCACCTTATTAATAAAATCCTTTGTTTATTTACATTGCTGCCCGGCAAAGTGCCAGATAAATAATGCAGACGGCCCAGTAGATAAAAAGAAAATCGCAGCACTATTCATTTTGATCTCCTTTTGATTGACTATACAGTATTTTGAGTCAAAAAGGGAAAAGGTTATTTTTCAAAGACAAGTTAACAGAATTTTCTTCACGGCTTTAAAAATGAAAAAATGGATCTGGACATAATCAGACTCTTCAAGCTGGTGTGAGGATTCACACTTACAAACAATAAGATCTGTGTTCCTACTTCGCACGTTATGCTTTGTTGCATCGCTGCTCCGGTTTGTTGGAGACAGCTTGCAAAGCAATTCGGTTTAGTATCTTTGTAGCACCAACATGAGGGACGCATGCCATGTGTTCCCCTTAATATTAAGTAAAAAAGCAGCGTCTGTGATTTGTCACCTGGTTTCGTTTGAAATAAAAAAAACAATCATCCCGTAAACTCATGCAGAAAAGACACAGTCTGGTGAAAAATATTCAACGTCTTTTAGAGAAATTCATCAAGAGAAGACTCAAAGATGAATGTTTTAGGACCAAATCAGAAAAAATGTTAGATGTTAAATATATATTCATATGATCTGAGTATATATTGGATATTGTTTCTACAATACATGAATCCCACCCCCCCCCACACACTGTTTGTCACTTTAAACGGTTTATTCAGTTTTTTTCCTCTACTTTTCCACAGAGGCTGCTGCCCACAGTGGTTATCATTCAGTTACTGAATGCTGGCAGAGGAGAAATGAATGTGTTTGGTCATTAATGCTGACCTTTCTTCCTCTGAACAACACAATTCTTATGGGCCTCTTGCTTTTTAAATCCATCCACAGAAAAAAAAAAGCTCACCGAATCCAATGAGGCCCAGCGTCTCTCCTCGGATCCGGGCTGCCCCGGACGCAACCTCCCGGATCTGCTCCACGCTCTGAACTCTGGTGCCCTCCCGGAGAGCCTGGTACAGCCAGGTGTTCCGCCGGTACAGGTTAAGGATGTGACAAAGCGTGGAGTCTGCTGTTTCTTCCACGGCCGCTGAGGGAATATTACACACGGCGATGCCTGGAGAAGGAAAGATCACAAAGACGACTGTTGAAACACACTGCTATTCTTCTTTTTTTTTCAGCATCTTGTAAAAAACAAAATCAAATTCAAGATGTGAAATCTAGGTGCAACACTACTGAGCTAGAAGACATGTGTTAGTGACGGTAATTAAGATATAACATGATATCTCCCTCTAAAACCAAACATATGCCGAAGGGGCCAAATGGGATTCAGAGGAAGAATTTTATATAAGCTGAAGCATCTGCTCTGAATGTGATATCAGCTCCATTACCGCTTCTGTTTACAGTTAATAAATAATTCCTGCTTCATATGTTGTTTATGTTATGTCAATACAGAGGGCAGAGTTTGGTTTGGCCCTGAAGAAAAGATGTACCCTCCTTATCCATAATGCAACGTCTCTGCTTTTATTGATTTCGAATCTTAATTGAGCAATATTAGGAAAATATGATTCTTCATTGTCATTATTCCTAACGGCGTGCTTCTGAACGGCCTCCTGTCGCTCCATTTGTCCCCCAGCCTCACCGAGCTCCCCGGCAGCCTTGATGTCGATGTTGTCGTAGCCGCTGCCGATGCGTATGATGATGCGCAGCGCCTTGAACTTCTCCAGATCCTCTCTGGTCAGTGTTATGGTATGGTACATCATGGCTCCGACAGCTTCATTCAGCACCTGAGGGACATCCGAGAGGGGGATCACTGTCAGCGTCTCCCTTGCGGTTATTAGTAGTGTCAAAGACGGACAAAAAAAACTATTTTTAAATCCAGTTTTAAAAAGGCATCCCTGTCACCGACGTCAGGGATTATCATCCTGGCACTTCTATCCAGCACTGAGCGTTTTCACCACCGTTCATCTGCCCGAATCCAAGTTTGTGTTTTCTATTCTTCATCTAAATGCAAATGGATTGTTTACGCGTGCTCTAACACACAAGTAACTGTCTGTGCATCTACTGTACAATGAGCGCCTGCAAGAGCTGGTTTTTGTCACAATCCATTAATTCAGACTATATGCAAACAAGGTTAGAGAGGGTGCACACAAGACAATAAAGCAGACTGACAGCTGCTGAGAAAGCCAGAGAGCATAAACAAGTGGCTGTTGCAAGCCAAGGCCGTTAAATAACTGGTTTGAATTCACAATCTGCCGAGAGAATTAACCTACCCAAGCCAGATTAGCATAGCCATGAATTTCCACACAACATTTTTTATTGGAATTAGATGTAGCGGGAGCTGGATGCTAAACTCAAGGTTAGAGCGCTCCTCGTGCATTAATGTCATTACTTGAACGAAGCAGGCCGGCTGCGGGCCTGGCTGCAGACGCTGCTGGAAAACAACAGCCAGTCGCTGCCCAGTCTCAAGCAGCGGTGATATAAACCGAGAGCACATTTACACGAAGTGGAAAAACTGAGCAATGGATACCGTGTCGTGCTTTTCAGCAGCTGCGTTCAACGTTCTCGCTTGTAATTAGAGCCGGTATTCCACAGTGAATGTGTTTCTGTTTGTACCTGCAGTGGGGAATGATGCACAGGCTATAGAGCACGTCCCAACACAGACCAAACACACACATTATTAACGAGTGGGTTCGAAATGCACCTTTTGACTCTGCAGAGACACCTTTTAGCTGTATCGGTGAATGAGCAAAGCAAAGCTAATCATCTCTCTGCTGGAGCTCAGAGATACAGCTTGTTAATTTGTGAGCTTCCAGAGTTATTTTATTAGCTATTATCTCGGCAAGGCTATGTTCCACAATGCTAAGTTAATCGCCTGCTGGCGCCAGAGTCATGCAGCCCTGAGAGTAGTGGCACTGTTATCAAGGTTGTGCTCAAATGCTGAAGCAAAAAGGGTCTTCAAAGTCTGATTCGATGCCGTGTTGTGTTTGCGAGTGCTTCTTAACATAGTCCAGTTTTTTTTTTTTTTAAGACATTTCTCTGGGTGGAGGTTGTGGTTCCTAATGAATCTGCCTTTTAAACAGTAATAAAAATAAACGTTAATCACAGGTTATATCCAAGGGTTAGGTGAGGACAGCCAATTTCGGGATCTTGAACTGGGAAAAGATTTGCATGAATGAACTCTACTCAATGTTTTGCATATGCAATTTGCATTACTCATTCCTTTTAAGAGTAATTGAAACAGAGCGTGTTTTACTATATTCATGGCAAATGTGTACAATTAGCAGGTGCTGCTCTCAGATACATGCCAAGAAAGAGCTGCTCGGCCACTCTAACTATGAATTGCAGATAAAGATTACACAAATATAAGTTTCCCTGCATAGACAAGCATACCATGGAAAGGATAAAATAAAATAATAAAATCCAGTATATTGAATAATATTTCATTGTCAACATAGATTTTAATTTAATGTTGCATGAATAAAGCAGGTAGCCGTTTCCATTGTGGCGCTGATGTTAAAAACACTTAAAATACAGATCAATTGATGTCTTTCTATCTTCATATCATTTTTTTCTTTCCAATGACAGTCCTGGACTGCTTAATAAAGACTGAATGCTTGCTTATCATTTCATTTTACTCAGCAGGAGCCAAAAAAGTCTCAAAAGCCATCTCAAGCTGAGAGTGTCTTCTTGTGGAGCCAAACATGAACAGTCAGTCTGTACTCTTTTGATATGGAGACAACACGCAAAAACCTTAAAAGCACAGGGCCACAGGGTATTCTTAGAATAAAGCAGAAAATATGATTAAAACAATTGTATTAAAAAGTGGACAGAATAAACACATGTGGAAAGAAATGAGAAAAAAATGAAAAAGGGAAAAGATGATAATGAACACATTTAAACATATACAAGATAAAGCACATAAAACAGAACAAGAAACAAATACTTGAATAAAAGTCTAAATATAGAAATGTATTAATAGAAAAGGGAAATTAAATAAGACTGTAAGTAAAAGTGGAACTGAAAACTGTCATGGAACAGTGAATTCTTTGACTGCATTTTTGCTCATTGTGGTGTTCCATGGACACATCCACTGAGTCACCCACTCGCATATTTTTTCATCTATATATCATCTCGGTCTACTCCTCTCAGTGACGGATTCCTTCACTGGTGCATCTGCTCACTTCCAGGAAGCTCAAACAGAGAGGCAGCAGTGAGATCGTGTTTCCTCGCAGTGAGGGTTTGATGTTCTTGTGTGTGAACAGTGCTTCACTACTGGGATTTGAAGTGAGTGTGTGAGTGTGTGGCCCCTCTGTATCCTCTGCTGTGTGGTTATAGTTGTGGGACAGCTGCCAACGTCAATGCCTCCAGATGGGCCCTCTGTTCGCAGAACACATTCACTCTCAGAACATCGTAGCGAACAGAGCCCGCTTGTGAGTAGATGGCGAGAGAAAAGCCGAAATATCAACCATTTCTTTGGTATTTTCTGCATTAAATCTGCACTTCTGTATATTTGGCCTGGCATTAAAGTAAAACCGACTTGCTCTTAGCTTTAAATTGAAGACGTTTTGAGGATTTGTACCTGAGACGGATACAACATGAGCTGGAAGCCTTCCTTTTTACTTTGAGTGTGAAACCACAAACCCCCCCAGCATGGATTGTAAATTTGCAGCTTCCTGGCTCCAGAGTATAGACAGTTAAATAAGACAAATGTTTCACCCACTCTGGTTGAGAACAATTATACTGCATTTCTATTACCAGCCTCCTCCTCCTCCTCCTCCTTATTTAACAAAGCCGCACTTCAACACCCAGTGGGATTAGCGTCAGTTATGAAACCATTATAGTCGTACTGGGAGAGTGGAACGAGCCAGTGGGCTGAAATATCATTAAAACATTACAGAGGAGGAGGAACAGAAAGAGGATGGAGATGATTCTTCAGTACTTAGGAGAAAGCAAACAATAAAAAAAAAACACGCTGAAGAGTTTCTGCATTTCAAACTCATTTTCAGACATATTTAAAAACTGGACACCATTTTATACAATTAGACGTTAAAAGGATTTTAATATTTATGTTTTAATATTTAATATAAATTAAATATAATACGCCTAGAATATTATCACAAATTCTCAGACAAATGTTGTTTTTATTAGCACTTTTCAAAGTGGGATTTGTTTGACATAATTGGATTTAAAAAAGACAAGTCCTCTGGTGACTATAATGACACCAGTGCCACTAATTTGGAGGTAAACTCAACTCTCCCTGAGGGGAAAAGCAAGCAGAAACTTTATCTTTTCCATTTTGTCCTTGAGACAACTTTTATCAGTTTAACATTTGCAAAAAAATAAAATAAAAAAACACAAAAAACAAATCCATGCACGATTTTTTCCGGTTTTTGCATAGCATCAGTTTTGAATAAGAAAAAATGCGAGAGAGGCAAATCAGCGCTAGTGAATTCCCTAAAACCAGGAGGCACAGAGTGACCGAACCTTTTCATGGATTTCCTGTGTGGACTGAGCGTCGCAGAAAGCCACCGTGGCCAGATCTTTGAGGATGGGCATCTCCACCGTGCAGTCGCGCCCGTCCAGTAGCGCCACCAGAGGGCGCGGGTGCATAGGCCCATTCATAATCTGGGGCCGAATACCTGCAGAGAGACGGAAAAGAGGGCCGCTTAATTATTTATATGTGGCAACACAGACAAGTGAGAGACGGAAGGAGCAGGGAAATGTAGGAACTGCATCCCACCGAGTGAGGTGTGCACACACACTGCAGGGCTGCGTTTTTTTTGGGGCTGCGTGGTCGTCGGTAACACGCACACACACACACACACACACCTAATCGATACCCTTCAATCTGACCAAAGCACTCCCCTCTTTAAACCACTGTCAT
Organism: Menidia menidia; assembly: GCA_907169785.1. Lineage (NCBI taxonomy): Eukaryota > Metazoa > Chordata > Actinopteri > Atheriniformes > Atherinopsidae > Menidia > Menidia menidia. Next base: position 7,218,909 of record CAJRST010039999.1, read on the forward strand.
CATCTCCCTCACCTGACAACACGGGTCGATATTAGACACACACACCCACACACACACACACTCACAGCGCCAGTGATATGACTACCCCCTTCACTCGCTGTTATCCACACTGTTACCAGGCAACAGGTCCTTTCACCCCATGAGGTCATCACCTCCATTATCCTATCACCACACAGAGACCGGCAGGCCTTTCGCTACTGTTCCCGCTTGTGTGTGTGTGTGCGCCGCGTCCACGCTGTGGACGCTCTGCACGCCCGCTCTGTCACTGGAACACGTAAGCAGCAATTATAATCAGACCACAGGCTTCTCTGTTAAGGGACACTCTGCCCACAGGGACAAGACCGTCCAAAAATCTCTTGAAAGCGGCGAGGGTCTTGTGGTGGATTCTTTGTGTGGTGTTAAACTTAAAAAATAAAGTTTCCCGTGGCTGAAAAAAATGACTTCACTGTTGAGGGTAAAATGATCCAACGGTGTGGTCCCAAATTCAGATAAAAAGAGGGAAAAAGAAGGAAAAAAACAAAACAGACGGGAGGTAGGGGGTCCACACACCAGCGCTCTCCGGCTCCCTGCTGCCTGTTGTCATGGTGATTAGAGGATTTGGGCAGGATTATGAAATATTTTATTTAGTGGCATCTGCGCTACTGGGGAGGACATGCAAGCCCGCTCACTCTGTGACTCTGTGCCTGGAACTCCAGTTTAAGGAAGCAGGCGCCCTGTTTGTGGCTGCCACGGCGACGACGAGCCCGCATCAGAGCAACCATCAGATCACAAGCGTTCAATGTGAAAACACGAGGAGGGCGCCGCCTTCCATTCTGCAGGAGGAGACTTATTTTCCTCCGTGGACAGCATTTTGGAGCAAAGTTTAGCAAGTGTGAACTCAAAAATATCGAGGTTTCCTATTCTGTAATGACTATTTCTCGTTATCTGTACTCTGTTAAATGTGTTAGGAAGATAAATTGAACACTACAGCCGTTGCTTCAAGAGGCCGTCATTTGTATTTTGGAGGCACGGTTCGGGTCATATCCGGCCTTTAGTCACTATGTCATGCGTCTTCTCAATGTTTCTCCGTACATCGCTGGCATATCTTTATGAAGTAAGCCCTGCTACGCCTGCATTTACAGCAGTTCATCCAGTTTGATGCCATTATCAGTAAAGCTGGAAATGGAAACGCGGGGAATGCACGATGAGGAGCTGAAGTCCACCTGCTCTCGGCCAGCAGGGAGAAACAGTATCAGAGGATTAACTCCTGAAAGGGGCTTAGCAGGTTGTCATTAATATCACTGATCTGACAAATGACCTGCAATGCTGCTGGGTTCCTTCATTTAATGACCTCCTCTTTCCACAAGACGGGGAAAGTAAAGCCCCTCCACACCAGCAGAGGAAACAAGCAGGAGAGACGTTCACCACCAATTGAAACTAATGATGAAAAGTTTTAAAAGGAGGAGGAGGAGGAGGAGGAAGGTCTGGGTGATGGTAAATATATTCAAAAGAGGATATCTGGACTAATTTATCTGACACATAACAAATGGATTGCCTGGTTTACGGGAGGATTTTAAACATGCTGCTGAGACATTGGCTTTATAAATTTCACACGTTCGTTTTCTTGCTCTGAGGAGGGACGTGTCAGCCCGCAAACAGAGCCGCTCCAAATCTTCTGAGAGTCTGCAGCGAGACAATGTGTGACATCTGTCAGACATCTGTCAGAGACGCAAACCGCCTGAGTGAAGACTGAAAGAAGCAGGCAGCTAGCAGTCAATACAAGAGGCTGCAGAGCTGCATGACGGGAAATTCAGCGCGACTGCCTTTGTTGCTGTAGTTTTGATCGCTCTTTGCATCCTCTGCCCCTCATGAGTCCCCAACTTTGAGAACAGCGCAGTACACTAAAGCCTTCAGCGTGGACAAACGCTGCTTTGAAGCTCTTAAACAAGCAAACTGACTGTAATCTGCTCTCAATTGCTTGGAACTCAGTTTTGTTTAAAATGAATTAAATCTTTGAGTTATCACTGACCCTATTTTGTTGTTATTTGCCCAAGTTTCATGTCTTATTCCCTCCGCTTATTTTCTTTGATAACAGATACAACAGAACATTTAAAGGGAGAGCTGAGCCTAAAAGTGAAGGGAAGTCTGGGCCTCCCTGTTTAAGCCGCTACCCCTGCTACCTGACCCCAAGTAAGTGGAGGTAAATGGATGGATGGAGGGACTGCAAAATATCCCAAAGAACCAGAAAAAAAGGAAAAAAAAAAAAAACTAAGAAATAGAAAGATGTTTAAACTAGACTGGGTTATCTCAAAGCTGACCAGAGAGTATATACATGCATTTGACTTCTAATGCAAAATACATCATGTGTAAGAATTATTTTCAGTTTTCTGTCAACGTTCATCAAAAACTGTTACGATTTGTATATTTCTATTTCAAGCAGATAACCACTCGCGCCAGTATTTTAATCAAAGTGCAAAGTGCCCAATGCACGAGAAGATTGATAATTTCAGACAAAAGCCAAGCACACGTTCTCTTCATGTTGACATTTCTAATTGGTTTAAGACTACGGTTTTTAGTTGTTACGCTTATTGGGGCACCAGTTGCATTTGGGAGGCTCAGAAAAAAAAAAAATCTCCATGTAATAAATCATTCCAGCCGCAGCACCAAATCCAAGCTGTGCAAACAGTTTGCTTATTCATGTAGAGCTCAAATCAAGCAGCTCTTTTCCTGACACTGGACCCACCTGAACTTCCCCACATCTGAAGCCCATTAACCTTTGCTACGCACATTCTCGGGCCTGACGCTGAATTGGCGTGCTCGGAAGCTGAGGCAGAGCGGCTCGCGACTGGTTCCCAGCCCTGCACCAAGCCACTTTCCTTTACGGTCACTTGACATTTTTGTGGGCTTTTGATGGCATCTTAGTGGCCTCTTAAACATGACAGCAAACGCAGGCTGTACGTTTGTAGAAACGAGAGTGGTATTACACTGCAGCGAAACTCAGTAAAAGAGGTTATTTGGGCATTTTTGGCAGGAATATTATATATGAATGAATGAATAAATAAATAAATGTCAGAGAGGACTACTTACAGCACAAACTGGATGGGCCATAAGTGTTTAATACAAGAGGGTTAAAACTGTCCTCAGCAGCGTGTCCCTAGAATGAGCCCGGGGTTTTAATTGCCTGTCATTCCCCTTCTTCTCCTTTCCATAATTTGGTTTTTACTCTCACTGTCAGCCGTTTTCTAGTAGATATTTAAAAAAAAGACGCCGTGGGGGCAAAAAGGCCACTTTGAATCAGGCTTTACAAAAGGTACTTCAAGAAATAATGTGGCAGAAGTGACCTTAGTCTCTGTTGTATAAGCTGAAAGAACACAAAATTCTTGTTGGATGAGCTCATTTTGCTTGTCCATCTGTGTGTGTGTGTGTGTGTGTGTGTGTGTGCGTGTGTGTGTGTGTGTGTGTGATGCATGTTAGCGAGGCAGCTGTGGAGCGAGGACTTCTCGCCAAACACACCTGTGGCTCCACATCTCTCCCTGCGCCTCCTCATCACACCCCTGCAGAGTTCATTATCCGTCTGGAAAATACTTCCATCATCTCACGGCGCCACACAAGGACACCCACAGCCGCGAGCACACACACACACACACCGAGGCGCTGCAAACGCACACACACACACGCGCACACGCGCGCTCCGCGGAGCTAAGTCTGTCCCTTCGTCTTAATGTCCTGACAAAAGGCGGCCGTCGGAAAAAGCAGAGTCACTGGAAGGAAGTAGGTCAAAAAGCTGTTGACTAATTATTTCCCGTTGGCTAATTGCCTGTCTTCAACCTAATAAGGCAGCACTGAATATAACAGAGGAGGAATCTGCAGATAATTAACACTCGAGGTTGTTAATGGGGGTGTTAATGAATCCTGTACCTGATCAGAGTTGAGAAGGAAATCACCAGCAATGCACAGGAAGGACCGAGTACTCCATGTTTATGTTTCGTGAGCTAATGTGTGTTTTGTGTGTTGGCTTCAGGTGCCCTAACGGTTAAGGATGCAAAATGTCACCACACACAATTACGGAGATGTGCTCCTTTTGTTTATTTACTGCTTCAAAATACTGCAATGAGCAGCTTATTTTTCTCAAAGGGTGCATTTAAAGGCATAAAAGAAAAGGTTTCTGTCTCGCACCCTTTGCTTTTTTTCAGCTAGACAAGTTGGGAGAAAAAAAATAGAATTCTGCCTACACATGCTCTTAATTGACTGAGAGGGCGATGTTTTCAACTTTTCCCACACTGGATGAAATTTCACGAAGTCAGAAGCCGTTTCATACACTCGTAGAAATCGCGCACGGCACTGACCTCTCAAACGCTCTCAGTGGAGAGAAAAAAAACCCAAAGAGAGTGATACTGTTGGAGTCACTGCCTGATAGCAAATAGGATGCTGTTTTTTCCAACACACACACAGAACTGTGGATACAGTGTAAGGAACAAGATGCCCTCAGCCCCCACTGCTGGAAAAAAGCTTTATCGCTCTCACATCACAACGTTTAATTCAATTAAAGAACTGTGTCCTCATCTATAACAATGATCTTCCTCCTGAGAATACCAGTGACCTCATAACTCCTCATGTGCCTGCCTCTCAGGAACTCTTTGCAAAAGCTTGTTATTTGTCCCTCACTCAAGGCTTAAGGAAGGACGAGAGGTGCTTTACGCCTGAGTCTTTCAGCACAGTCCTCTGCTTTGTTACATCCCCTTGTCCCAGAATGTTTTACGTTGTCGTATTTTCAGAAATTTGTCAATCGGTCAAAAGAAAAATAGTTACTGAGAGAAGGCAAAATGCAAACAAACCCTTACCAAGACATAACTTGTTTGTCAAGGCATTTCTTGATAATTGTGCTTTAATATTTCTGCCGTCGGCTCTTCATAAGCAGTTACCGTTCGTTAATGCAGAACATTTGCCGAAAACCCTCCATTCAGTTTGCTGCATTTCCCGGGAGGCAGCGGAGTGGATGTTTTTCTGGAAGCGTGTCCATCATTAAACCAAAGTACTCATCTTGAGCATACTGCCATGTTCTGTGCACCACCCTCTGAAACAATGCCCCTCTTTGTGACGTCCTGAGCTGCTTTTCATTATAGAAAGTCGCTCACTATCTTCTCATTTTACTCATATTTTGTTTCTACTTCGTGAAAAACATCAACAATACCCTTTAAAAAAAATATTGTATAGCATGATGCCATCTAATATTTGCATTCTCTACACATCAGCATTCCTGTGATGTATGTGAGCCACCTGCTCATGGAGCCACATGGAAAAGACTGGATCCATGTGAAGCAGAACAGAAACCTAATCAGCTCGCATGCCGTGTGAACACAAAACTGCGGAACAATGTTTGCTGATCTAATTAATGACATTCTTCTAAAATAGCTGACTGTTGTAGTTATGCTGAGGTTATGAATTAATGACTTTGTAAGTACGCCTTTCGCAAATCCTCCTTGCGTTCAGAAAGCATGTAGTAGATATTTCAGCAGCAGAGGAACCCAAAAGAGGGGGAGAAAGAGAGCATAAATAAGTTTCATCTGAGTAATTCATGCCTGTTAGCGCTTGATCTCACTTCAGTCATTTTGTTGCTGTTTATATCCATCTGTCGGGTGAGCACTCAGACAGAAAGACTGAGAAGATGAATCCATACAGGAAACACAGAAGTCTCAGTGTGCAAACATAAAGATCTCCCCGATAACAGACCAATCCCCCAACAAGAATAATAAAAAATAATAAAAAACATAGAGCTGTTATTCGAGTGCCCATTAGCTGTTACATAAACTTCTGGGAGCAGGAGAAACAACACGATTAAAGATGGTTTATGTTGGGCTGTAAGATATTTTGGCTGGTAGTCTGTGGGATAAAAACGCTAACGGCTCATGCCAATGTCCTGTTATTGTACCCAAAGTATTTATCACAGCACAACAGCCAGTATTGTCTGTCAGTAATAAAGAAACCAGCAGAGATGCCAACAGCTTGAGTAACTAAATGTAAACCATGCTCAGTCAGACAAAAGATAATCCAGTGAACGTCATGTGTTATTGCGTCCCTCAAGGATTGCATGAAGAGACTAAAGTTGTTATCATCCCTTCCCAACGCTAATCACAAACTGAGTGATTTGCCAGGAAGTATGAAAACTTTTGGCAGGGCTGGCAGGAGTTACTCTCGGCCACAAATGGATTACAGATGTTCCAATCTAAAAAGCCTTTTTGGATTCAGACAACAGAAATAGACATTTTGAAAATAAGGACAAGAGAACCAGAACCCGCTCCTTTGTGAACACGATCTGGTGTCTAATTCCCTCGTTTGGACGGGCTGATCTTGGAAAAGCAGCCCGGGCAGCTCCACTGCCAAACGCTGTGACTCAGAGTTTTCAGAGGGAGGAGGATCATTTACTAAATAGAGCATAAACAATCAATGAAAGAAAAATAAACCTTTTTTCTGACCTGTGTTTCTCCCATTTTTTAAATCATTATTTAATAGCATGACAACGCATCAGTGATCTTCTTTTGACCTGTATCTTTGGACAAATCGAGCTCTCCGGCTTTGTGGTTTCATGGCTGCCCAACGAGCCTCGGTTGGTTTGAGCGAGGGATTTTATTTGGAAGTGAATGTGTTCTCCTCAGTTATTTGCGGCCTGTTTTGGGAGGTTGACACACACTTTGAAATGTAAATTTTCCACTCCGGGACGGCAGCGTTGTATTAGCTTACCTGCACTATTGTTACTGCCTGAATAATTTCACTGTGTGCTTGCCATCTCAAATCTGTGTTAATAGCCCTCTGAGGCGGTTTGTTATCCACACTCGCAGAGGTTTCACACACTCCCAGGCCCCTCTCTCAAATTCTCATGTCACTTTTTTGCACACTACAAATCACAGGTGACTTCTTTTTTTGTCAAACCCTCGCCACCCACGAGGCCATTCTTTTCGCTTTCTTTCTGCCCTTTCTGGCTCCACTTCCCATCTCCTCCCCTCACAGTTGTGTGAGCAGTGATTAAATGCTCCTAAAGCCCCCTCAGACCTGCATGATAAATGCCAGGGATGCACTCACACCGGTCCCTGTATCAGTGGAACAATAAAACTGCGAAAACAAAAGGAAGTGAGGAAGATTTTCCATGGCACGATGATGTCAGGGACACAGCGGTTGCCGAGTTCACAGCAAGCTTTCGGGGGTTGAAAAAAACAAAAAAAAACACTGCTGTTGACGCAGGACTAAAACGAGCTTATTGGGCTAAGGGACCAACAGCTGGTTCTGGTTACCTAGCAACTCCCAAGCTGGGGGGCCTCAGAGATGGGATAGTCCAAGAGTGAGAGGAGGGAGGGCCGGTAGCCCCACGGGCTTTCTTTGTGGCAAGTGCAAAAAGGAGGAAAGGTAAAAGCTTGATTTTAACGATATCAAATCTCATCCCGGCAAGGCCTCCCAACTTGGCAACCCAAACACACACAGAGTGAGCTTTAAAGAAAACGAGTGCCGCGGTCGATGTTCCTCTCTGCCGCATTTTACAGGGAGAGTCCAGGAACACGGAGCCCTGCATCTGTGTCACACATAAGCGCTCGATTATCACCAGCGGGGCCGCACATCTTAAGCGCCACACAAACAGCGTTCGCACTTCACTTTCTTCACTTTTCTTTTCTATTCTTTTCCCCTCCATGTTTTCCTGTTTGTCCATTTTTATACTCTCTGGTGCGCAAATACGTTGGCATAAAACCGGCGCCTGCGTTCTTGGGAGTGTCTGTTTTCTTGAGTGTTTATGACACCCTGGCATCTGCAAAATAAAATAAAATAAAATAAGAAAAAAAAAGGGGAGGTGTAAGCTTTTCTTTGGCAGACGGTCCTGCTGCAGGCCCCCACCGGACCCTTTCAGCTGCCGCCACCCCGGCCCGTCTCTTGTTCCACTATGCGGCCACACAAAGACATTGTTTGTCCTTCCCTTCAGCCACCACGCCACCACTCCCCACACCCCTCTCCAAAGTTATCGCCACCCAAAAGGCTGAGCCAAAGAGGTGAGGCGGGGAAGAGGCCGGGCGGCACAGAGAAGGACGGGGTGGAATCACACGGGGAAAGAGTAGGAGAGAGAGTAAAAGGAAGGAAATGGACAACATATGCCAACCCAAAGATATCCCAGCTGGTGTCAGTGCTCACTGACAGCTAGACTGAGATAGAAGACCGGCCTCCATCCTCTTTTAAAAGTGATTCATTAGCAAGGCCGGGGTCCGAAACAAAGGCAGCTGTCAGTGCTGATGAACAGCAGACAGGGCACTCCAGCCTCACTTCACACACACTTATACGAACGAGTGTGTTCAAGTCACAAAGGCACACACAGTTCTATAGGCATGGGAAGAAATCTGTTCCCTCCAGAAAGCAAAAACTAAGTAAGACACCTACAGGACAAAACTACCAAACTCGCGCAGTCTGACGCAGTTAACGGAAATACCTCTAAAAATAGAACCAAACTATAACCTCAAAAAGCTCATTTGCCGCAGGACCTTTATCCAACTCATTTTACTCCCGGGTTGTGTTAACTGCCATGTAAAAACACGTACTTGTTGTGAGACAAAATAAATTAAAAACCCATCTGACGATTTTACTTTAACCTGAGTGTCACATGTGGCAAAAGTTCTTTTTTGAGCTCCAAAACAAGCACTGAAAAATTAAGCATTTTATACGAAAGCATTTCTGACACACAGGGCAAGCCGCTCATGTCCAAGCGGCGTGACCTGTGACCCCGCACATGACAGGCCACCTAATCTTGCCCCCCGCGCGCTGCTGCGCAGAACTCTGCGGCCGCTAACCCGGGAAATACTGACACACTCGCGGGGGATCTTGCCCTCATGTGCACACACCGTTTTCATGACACACTTCATTGCAAAAACATAAGAGGCTCATTAGCCTTTAAGCCAACTCCCTCCTCCCATCTCGCACCATTTACCAGTACGCACGCACGCACGCACAAACGCGCGCGGCACAGATTTTTATTTTTATGCCCGGGGAGTGCATGCACACATACACAAACACATGCATGACGTGAAACATGCGCCTTGCCTGGGAAATGCTGTCTCCACATTCTCCAAATCAGGTGCTGCACATGGCAGAGGAACTGTTGAGGTCAGGGGCAAAAAAAAAAATAGAAGAAGAAGTAGAAGAAGAAGAAGAAGAAGAGGAAGAAGAAGAAGGAGTGGGCGTTGGTGTATTCTCACACTGTATGCCCTGGGGTT
>CAJRST010039999.1:7229072-7263955 GCA_907169785.1 Menidia menidia
GGGGGACTGGCACGCCTAAAGGACTGTGAAGCCCAGATCAGAAATAATAAAACTGAGAGGCAGGGAGGGAGGGAGGGATGAAGGAAGGAGGGAGGGAGGGAGGGAGGGGAGGAAAAAAAAAAGAGCGAAGGAAAATATGTTCTGTGAAGGGGAAGGCTGGAGAGAATGGAAGAGAGAGTCATACATGTGCCAGGAGAGCCGCACCTCTCGCTGTGACTGGTGCTTTTCTTTCGCCCCTGTTATTTACCTCCTTTTTTCTTTTCTCCTGCATATCTGCGGTATCGGATTGTTTTCTCCGGCGTTTTTTTTTTTTTTTCCTTCCCCCCCCCCCCCCCCCCCCTTTTCCCCCCCCCCCCCCCCCCTCCCCCTCCCTTTTTTCTTCCCTCCGCGCCTTCCCCCTCCCTCTTGGCGGCCCCCCCCCCCCCCCCCCCCCACCCCCTCTCCCATCTAAAGTCTCCCTCCCTTTTACCCACGAACTCTCCTTCATAATGTGACACTGCGCTGGTTTTCATGTGACTTGCTCTTCAATGCATAACCGGTTTTGCATCTCAAAGAGCAACTGAGTGTGTAATTTCAATGTGCTGAAAAAAGTATTCCCCAAAAATGACCTCCCACAGATTTAAGCGGTGTTTCAAGAGCAAAGATGCTAATTTGTTTCAAAGAAAGTTGGGGATTTTTGGGTAATGATGGTGGCAAGCAAATATTTGCAAAGTATCTCAATTATGTAAGATTGATTGTACAAAAACAACTGTGTATTTTTTTTTTGTAAAAGTTGATTCTGAGTTTTATTTTTTTTTAAAGAAATGACAAAGCATCTATTTTTTCACACCTCCTCTTTTCACAAAACTGGAACCACAAACTGCTGCACGTTTACATGAGAGGACTCAACCAACAGTTACATTCTAAAGAACGCCTGCAATCCATTGGAGGAGAAAAAAAGGACCAATGGGTGTCCATGACAGTACAGCCCAGTTGTTCAAAGAATACTTTTAGCCTTAACCCAAGTCCTTTTGATTTCTGACACTTACCAAGTGATGTTCCTGCTCTCAGCCAAACAGGAAGTGAAATAGTAGGAGGTTTTTTTGCTATTGATGGAACTCGCATTAGTCTCAGTCTCCCGTCGCATAACGGCCCGGTTTGAAAGCTCTCCGCTGTGACATTTACCACCCACTTTCCTCCTGATAAGAACTTCATCGCTTTTAAAGGAAAAAAAGACCTCATGCTTCCCTTTAACCGCTTGTAACTTAAAGAATGCCGCTGTGAGTCATATAGAGAGATGTGAATGAACAACCTACATGATATGTCATGGGGAGGATTTGTTCATTATGTTCCGCGGCTGTTGAAACACCCAAATTCTTCGGTTTATAGTCACCTTTTTGAACTGTCCAGATATGTCTAAACGAGGGTTATCCCTCTCCTATTTTTACATCATATAAACACAGCTGAACAAACACTGAAAAACAATTTTAAGCCAGAATGGGAAAACTTTTCAGTTTCAAAGCTCAGTTCCAAAATGCCTCACAGAGTAGTTAAAAGAACAAATGATGCAACACTAATAAACATTGTGCGTTTGTCACGATCCCTTTCTCAAGTGCCCGTAGATGCTTTTCTACCATCTAACCTAATATAGGACTTGTGTGATGTACAGATCCAAGAGTTCCTCTGTTTACATTTTAATCAGCTGTTTTGGGAAAAAAAAAGCATGAAGCGGCTCAAATGCCAGGAAAAACAACATGTGACACGTTGTTTTTCAGGCACTTCACAAACATTCCGTTTGAGGGCGAAAACCTGGCAGTCGTAATAAAACATCTACCTGAGTACAGACATTTCCGCGGGAGAGCCCTCTGAGAGAGAGAAGTTTGCTATACGGTCACACTCACGGCACGAGTCCAGCCGATCCAAAGATACACAACCAAGCACAGGAGTCCAGATTAGTGCGTTTACTGCTGCACCTGTCGGATAGAGCAAGCCGACCCAAAGCCCCTTTTGCCGTGAAGGACTTTAATAATGGCCGTTCACCCTGCTTTTTACAGATGGAACACACCTCGCCTAAAAAGCACAGCCGTTAAAGGATTTAAATGAAGGTAGATGTTAACTGATTTGACTGATTTGCGGGTTTTTAAAAGATACAGTTGTCTAATATAAATGTGCTACAATTATTGTAGGCAGGCCAACACTGAGGAGATGGAATAGAGCATCAACAAGCAGGAACACAGACAGAGGAACAGAAGACAGAGTCATTTTCAATCTAATCTTGTTGGACCTCTGTGAAAATCCTAAATCCCTAATTCAAAATAAGTCCAGAATTGAAAAGTGTGCATTTTGCGAACCTAAATGAATAAAATCAGATGAAAATATATTTACATATTTATATTTAAGTTACATTTATGAAATGTTCTTTGTTTTTAAAACTGAGAATAGCAGCTAAAACGAGTGAGGAAGAAGTCGTCTTTTTCATCTGTAACGTACAGATCCAGATGCAGAAAATAGCGACAGTTTTTAACATCACATCTGTTTTTCTCGTTCGCTTTTTCATATATTACAAGGAGAGCTGTGAGGGTGAATAATGAGCCTGGTGGTAAAGTGACAAAAGCGGTTCCAACACCTAGTCAGTCCCCACAGACACCTAGTGTCACATCGCTGGTTGAAAACACTAAAAACAGTTTTTATTTGCTGATTGCTAATTCACCTCTCAATAAACTACGTGCAAGATTAATTGTCACACTAATTAACAGTATTTTGACTAATAGTTGCACACTATTTTGGCCGGGGGGGGTGTTTCGTTGTGAACATGCATATTAAGCCTGAGCTGTTGATATTTCTTTCCTGTCAGTTCCTCTGTAGCGCTACATCTGCATGCATGAACACATCATTTCTTACAGGACTTATGCATGAAGGCCATAATTGCAAATCATTTTGGAGCAATAATCTTTAGGTTTTGGGGTCAGTTGAATTTTATAAAGTTAAATTAGTAAGATAAATGTGGACATAAACAGCGTGTAGGTTTCCCTCACGGCGCTGCGGTGCATAATTCGAGAAAAGCTCCACAGAAGTAGAGACTTTGAAGGAGGTGTGGCTCGAACATGTAACTGGAGCCCATACACCAGACCTGTGGCTTGAAAAAAAGGCTTCATTCATAAATGAATGCCAGAGAAAGAAGAGCCTTCTGTATAATTTGACCTCTAAAATTTACCATTCCATCTGCCCCTTGTGATCTTCAAGTGAAGCCGCTGCCAAATGACTGAGGCACAAATGAGTTTCTGGGGAGAGGAGCCGGAGGAAGAGAGATGGGACAGCTGCAGGTGGACAACAGATGCTAAAGTTTTTTGTTTTTTTCTATGTTCTCCCATTCAAAACTATGTCTGTGCATTGCTACAGCTATCCCACATCATCATTCTCCGCCCTTCCTTCTCTGTGACAGGAGCCAACTGGCCGGATTACAAGCAAGAGAGACGTGACGATGATGGTAGCAAACAAGTGTGTGTGTGATGGTGGGGGGTGAATGGGGGACTGTGTTACTTTTGACACCCAGAATTTGAGCAGCAGGCTCAGACGAATGGAGAGGGAACAGGCAGCCTTGAAAAAAATAAAACAGGGAAGAAATATGCGCATAAGCACATTTAATTGAACTGCAAGACAGCAACTCACACCCCAAACAGCTGCCTGGCCTTCCACCTGCTAAAGGATGTGTCCTCCAGCACACGATGTTAGCGCAGGGCCGGAAACGCAGTGAAAACATGCAAACACGCACGTGTGCACTGGTCTGCGTGAGCCCAAAAAAACACCGAAACACAATCCTATCCGCATCCCACTGCGATTGTGAACACGGCTGACACGCCCGCAGACAAATGTAGAACATTTTTCCTTGGGTGAAAATGAGATTCGCTGGCACCTCCAAACGTATCTCCCTGAGCTTTTGTCAAAGCGCAGGCGAGAAAAGTGACAAGTCGAGCAACGCTCGGCTGCACACGTGTGCAAGCGGACGCGGACACGGTCAGCTCCGCGTCTGCTTTGCTCGGGCTTAATGCCCATAAAGATTTCATTTACTCAAAATGAATAATTCAGGGGGAGACTGTGGTCACTAAGAAGGAGAGACCACAGAAGAAAGGAACAGGAGCAGGGTAAGAAAATAAAGGAGGAACCAAAAAAGAACCCACGAGAAAGGAGTGGAAGAAAATATACCAGGTATTCTCCCTTATCTGTCCTTGCTTTGGTTCTGCATCCAACAATTAGCTGTTACGCCCTCATAGTTTTTCTAACATGATAGAACAAAGAAAAAAAAAAGCCAGTCTCTTTTGATGGCAGTGGCTCTATGTGTTACCTGTTAAGACTTTGCTAACACGTCAGTAACCATGCAGACACCCAACAGGTGCTACTCTCTCTCAGGGATTTGTGGATTTTTTATGATATTTGTATAGCAACGAGGTGAGATGGCAGGATTGAAGCTATCCTGCGGGATTCCGGTTATAAAAAACAGAGTCTATATAATTGAGCAGCTGTCACAAATCAAACACAAAAAGTCAACATTTGCCATGTCAAGCATCTCAAATGTAACATCCTCACATTTCTCTATCAAAACAATTATTTTGATGCCAAAATATTGATCTTTGCAACATGGAAAAAAGGATTCTCCCAGAAATGATATCTCTGTTTTGTGCAAAAACATTTGTTATCAAAGCTTTTCCAACACCACTTAGTTGTAATTGTTTCTCTTCAAAAGTTCTTCAACACAATTCGCGCCACATAACTGCCTTTAACTAGAGTGTTGACTAAAGTTGAGCTCTTATGATGCATTAAAATACAATAAAATACACGGTATTTCCTTTCCACATAATCTATTCCGCATATGTGTGGTTGAGCAATTGTCGAGCCTTGTTCCCATCTTTCTTTTTTTCCCAAGATAACATGACAGAAGTTTGATATAAAGCACATCTCCCACTTGCACTCCTTCACTAATCTCTGAGAGTATCACTCTCTCTCAACAAGCCAGTATTTATTTTGACTAATTTACAGCTTTCTCTGCATCTTTGTTGCTAAGTCTTCTTCTCTATCCTGTCACTTTTCATTCACTTCAAATCTACAACTTTCTCAGTTCCCTCATTTTTTCCTATGGACCAGCTCTTTAGACCACAACCACAGTCATGAATGAATGTGCTGAGCTTAGAGCGACGAGCCTTCAGAAACATGTTTCTCCCATTATCTTGTCTTTTTTTTTTTGCTAAAAGGAGAAAGAAAGACAAATGGGTTCATTGTAAACACAAATGCAAAACAATTGGAAGAAAAGACACAAACACAAAATCGTAATTTGAATAATGCTAGTTTTGTACTGTGCCTTAACAAGCTGTCGAAAACACCAAAAACCTAAAAATCTTCAAACAATAGAGGTGACACATTCAGCAAGTGATTTATCTGAAATAATAAACTACGTTTGCCTTGTTGTCAGACAAGTGATGTTTTTACTTTCAATTTTCTTTTTGTGCGGACTCATAAGGTTTTATTTAGAGTAACCATATTAGGAGTGAGACCTCCATTTTCATAACTGCAAAATTGTGGTGACTTGTAAATTAAATGACAACAAAAATCCAATTTGTCATTTTTTTGTTAGGATAGAAGAAGATCAAAGTACTTAAAGAGATGAGCAGCAACAGCTGACTTTGGATGACAGGTCCTGCAAACAGCTGGTTATGATTGAAAGTATCCATCTGTTCAAATAGATTAAATGAAATCTAATTTAAGAGAGAAGGTTTCTTTTATCCTTAGAAACTGTTGTTGATTATGATTTTTGCAACAAGCAGGGATGACCTCCTGAAAAGAAGTAAGAGAAGGCAGATATTCAGAGGAAAAGCGAACACACTGTTGTTGCATTTTAATCCACTGGCTGCATTACTCAAGGTCGGTGCTCTGGGGTAAAAAGAAAAAAAAATCCCTGTGTGAAAAGTACAGTGAGCAGCAACACAACCTTTAACTGTCAATCCAGATTAGGGTCAGCGCTTGACCCCCCTGTAAATGTGAGATCTGCCAGCTGACCTAGTCACCATGGAGACCTGAAAGTTGACAGACGGCTGTCAACACCCCGTTTCCCCTCCCCACCATTCAGCCTGCGATCGGTCCCTCCCTCTACTTCTTCCTTAATCCCTCACTCAGACTAACAACTGCCTGAGGCTTTACCCTGGACCCTGCAAATACATAATCTGCTATCTCTAGAATTAACATGCCACAACCTTACTATGCCATCACGCCACGCCACAGAAAGGGATAGAGTTGTGGCTAGTGTGTCACGCAGAGCAGGACTGCCCTGAGCCCTAAACAGAGGAGTGAGCACGCTCAGCATTCAGTTTTGGCTTGCGTGCATATGTGCGCCTATAGCCCGTCAAGAAATTGAATTAACACGTGTCCCGCAATAACTTCATTGTGGTGTTTTAATTTTCTATGAATACAGTTTTTGGGGAATTTCAAACATAATGAAGAGGTGGTTTGGTCACATTAAGAAACAGAAAGGAATTTCTCCATTATCTAAGCTTTGCTGAATAACAAAATACCACAAAGTCTTTCTTCCCCAGCATTATGTTATGGTGAAGAGGAGGAGGGGTAGTTCTGCTTAGATGTTATACTCTGAGCATCGTGCGCTAAAGAGAAAACAGCTCATTTAGGTTGACACATGACTTGATCGTCTACGATGGAAATATTTTCAGGTGGTCAGTGAAACAGAACTGCAGCTGATGAGTTGTGTGGGATTGTCAGAACTACAGCACACACACACACCACCAGCTTTTGGGAGCAGATTTTTTAAAAGTGAAATAATCAAGTCATACTTTCAAGTGTATAAGTGCTGCCGGCCATTTTCCAAAGACAAAAGTAAAATCCGGGGTTTTCTGTTAATGGACAGATGTTCCACCCAGAAGCAAATCTGGCCATGATCACCACCAAAACACACGTTGCCTAGCAACATGCAGTTTAGGAATATGCTCTCAGCTTTGTCGATGTGTCCATTAAGAGATGAAATTACCAGCGCAACAAATGTCAGCCACATGCAAATAAGGTCTTCTCTTCTGACTGAGTGCGTGCTAACAATGTGATGCGGCAGACTTGAAGAAATATCCCTCAGAGTGACTATGTGAGCCGAAAGCAACAGAGTGTTTTGACAGCCAGGAAACGGGGCTCTTCTAATACCTACTCTCTGGGGTCTGAAGGTAAAAGCAAAAGTTAAATAATTTTATTCCCTGCCTTGGCCATTTCAAGTTTGTTTGGTGATTTGTATTTCATTTGATGAATCTAGTCTAAGCAGAATGAGAGTATCTATGGATTAGTGCAGCCATGAAAATGGAGGATCTGCAGGATTAAACCTCTCTCTCTTTTCTCGTTGCAACCAACACTGAGAAAATGACACAATCACACATCAGCCATCAGGGAAGTTAATTCGATTTTATCTGTCTGGTGATGCTGCTAGTGAGCCGATGTCAATGGATGTCAACCAAAATGTCTGAAACATACTTGTATCAGGATGTGAGAATAAAAAAAAAACACAATTGAGGTAGCACCTCTTGTATTAAAAACTAATTCTTAGTATTGTTTTATAAATCTGACAGAATACATTATATTTGATTTCTTTTAGTTTTTTTTAAATATTATAGGTCTAAATTTATGGAACTCAAACAGAAGCAAACATGGAGTTTCACATAAAGAATATGCTCTAAATGAAGAAAAGCATTTGTTATGCTGATTGGAGCTATGCCTTGACTGTAGGAGGACCGGGGTAATGCTCTGTAGTCCAAGTGGCAATGAAGCTTTTTGAGGCTACTCTGAGTCATACTTATAATCATAATGAAAGAAGACACTTTAGTTTAGTATAACAAAGCTTTGGGGGCTGAGCAGAAAGGACTTTAGCAAGAACAAGTGCAGTTATGATGACACCATAGCTGAAGGGCTGCACACAAATAATGTTGAAATCACCATTACGCAACCTTCTGAAGTCACAGGAGTGGGGTGGGGGTAAGGGGTTATGGGACGGGTGCGAGCTCCCATATGGTTCTGCACGACAGTTGCAACAGATGCATACCCTCTGTTCCCACACAATTAACACATCTGCACATTATATCTGACTTTTACAGTTAGCAAAGTCTCAATATGAACCGTTTGCACATAAACGAAAGCCTGTAAAATGAACGCAGAGCAGTTGTTGATGTTTAAAACAGACCAGAAAGGATGCTAACAAATGTTCACCCAAAATTCTTCACACCCTTACTCAATCTAGGCCACTTTGTGTTGTATTTTAAATTAGGCATTTTCTCATTCAATGTGTAAACTCTGATTTAGGGAAGCTGGGGAAAAAACACATCCTTACCAATGTCGATGACGTTTGCGCCAAACTGGAGAACTGACCAGAAAGATTAAATGATACAAAAAAAATCCCGTCTTAACGTTCTGATTGTGTTTGGATTTTAAGGTCAAGTGTCATGCATTACATACCAGTAACCACGCTAGCTTAACCATCCCTTTTCTGAACACAATGTGTGTGGAGCATTCACTTGCGAGAATAGTAGACAGAGTAGACAATGACTTACAATTTTACAAGTTGGTAGATGAAAATACATTCAAAGAAAATAGCTGTGACTTAATACCCATGTCACATTTCTAAATGCAGTTACTTTAAATGTTTAACATCGCAGCAACACTGGAGCTCCTAAATACAACGAGATGACTGAGAAATGCTGAGCCCTAGTCTATCAAACCGATGAAACAGCTAAATAAAGCAACAAGCCAACTGGAAATAAAACCAACAGAAAAAAGCCAGGAAAAAGGGAAAAAAGATTTACTTGAGTCTGGAGATGCCATTGTGGATACGATGACTGGTGGACCTGTGCGTCGACTTAGCTTCTGGTTAGCAACCATGACACCTTGGCCTTGTACAGGCGCTCCCACAGGAACAAGAGAATTGTCTGATACTTGTCCCCCACCCTTGCGAATCATCTGAGGACTTGGGTGAGGGCTGTGCATGGGTGACAATGGCATTAAATTCCTGTCTCTCTTCATCAGCTCCATGGGTACTGTATAATTGGTGGAGTATGCTTTCGGCACCTGTTGTGGTGGCTGCTGTAAAGCTGGCATTGACACGGGCATTTGCTGTGGCATACCTGGAATGTGGTGAATAGATCCAGGTATAGCAGGCATTGATCCAGTCATCTGTTGTGGCATCATTTGCATACCTTGCATATGCACTCCTGGCACTCCCATCCCAGAGGAGTAGGCTGACATAGGTCTTGATTGAACAGGCATAATGGCTCCTGCATATGGCCCCGGGGAACGAGGTGGTTGGCCTGGGTAGCCTGCAGAGGCTTCAAGGAGGTGTTGAGACGGGGCACTGCTGGGCCTCCTACCCATTACTTCTCCCATTCTTGGGGAGATTGTTTGCATGCCCCCAGGAGTCTGTGGGGGCATTAGCTGGGGATCCATGGCTAAAGCCTGAGCAGGGTGCTGTGAATGTAGGTGCTGCTGCTGGTGATATACATCTGAGCGATGACTAAAGCTATTAGAACGTCCTCGCATGGGTGTCTGAGGTCGCGAGGGTGCCGGAGTAGCCTCAACTGGCTTTTTGTAGTTGTGAACCAAGCGAGACAGTACACGAGCCTGGCCCAGGTTAGGGGCAACAGTGCGGACGTCATTCTCCTCCATAACAGCTAGCATGCTTGAGGAGTCAAATCCCTGCTGAATAAGTGAGGAGATGGTGCTCTCTGAGAGGCCCTCATTTCGCAGCAAAGAAAGGAATTCTGGATCAACTGTCTTCTTGGGGTCCATAGGCAAGGGTGCTGGTGGGGCAACAGGGGTAGGAGCAGGAAGTGGAGATGCAGGGGGAGGAAGGGCCTGAACTGGGGCAGATTGCACAGGGGCAGGTGCAGCTGGAATGGCTGTTGCAGTCTGCAGTGGAGCAGGTGGAGCAGGAAGGGGAGCGGCCACAGCAAAGTTGGGGTCAGATACGGGCATAGCAGCTGGAGGTGGAAGTGGCTGTTGCTGCTGCAGATGCTGCTGCAGCTGTTCTTGGTGAAGCTGCTGCTGTTGAAGTTGATGTTGCTGTAACTGCTGCTGTTGAAGTTGCTGTTGCTGTAACTGCTGCTGCTGAAGTTGCTGTTGCTGTATTTGTTGTTGCTGGAGTTGCTGTTGCTGAATCTGTTGTTGCTGAAGTTGCTGTTGCTGCAGCTGCTGCTGTTGTATTTGTTGTTGTTGAATTTGCTGATGCTGCAACTGTTGCTGCTGCTGGATGGTATAAGGTGAGGCTGAATCTTGCCTCATAACAATGCCTTGATTGGAAGGATCTACCACCAAACATGTGGCACCTTGCTGCTGGGGATCTAGTGGGCGACCATCAACTTCTGAATAGACTGACTGGCCAGTCAGAGGTGGAGGCTCACTGGCATACCGGGGAGATGGATGCTCCATACCGTAATGAGCAGGAGATGGCTCCCGGGAGGGTAAGCGCTGTTGGCCATCTTGCATCATCTTGGCAACAGTTACCGCACCAGGTTCTCTATAAACTCGATTCAACTCATGGGCGGTTGGAGGAGGGGGAGGAGGAGGTAGAGGTAAAGGGGATGAAGGGGCTTGGGGAGCTCCTCTCCCAGACTGACCTTGATCCCACACAGCTCGAGTTCCAGGTGCCATCCCAAAATGTGAACCTGACCGACTGAGCGGATGAGGCGGTGGAGGTTGATGCTCTGGCCGGTAAAGACCCTCAGGTGGTCGTGGAGTCATAGCTGGGTCGTGGGAATAGTAATCCTGATGGGAAATCGATCCTCTGTGAGCCATAGCTGCCCGTTCGTAGTGGTTTATATCCGGCACAGAGCCCTTCCTGAGTCCTCGTTCTGCGTAAACCTGTCCGTAGGGAGTGTCTTGATAGGAATATGAAGCACGTTTCAAATCCAGCTCAGGGGGACGCACCCCTGGTGGAGCCTCGTACCACCCTCCTCCCTCCCCGTACGAGAGAGAATTCCTTCGGCCTGCTAATCTCGCCTGCTGCTGCTCGTATGCACTGTCACACTGCCTCTCCCACTGTCCCTCATTCCCCCCTAATGTGTCCCAACTGTGGGAGCGTCCAAGACCTAACTGTTTGTTCGTGACAAGCATTGGCAAAAAAGAAAAAAGCTGTGGAAAAAACTTAAAAGACACAAAAAAGCGTAAAACAAAAGTAGGCTCTTGGCAGTGTATTTAGAAGTGCAAGCCTTCAAGCAAGAGAAGAGAATGAAATTTAAGGAGGACGGTAGAACGAGCGAGTAGAGAAGGTGCACGGTTTCACCTTATAAGCGGTTGTAATATTGTAAGTCCAAACGATCAGGTGACTCCCCCTTCAGCTGGCAGTCCTTGAATAATTAAACTCTGGTCATGCTGGTTGGTTGTGCGAGAGGAAAAAGGACACCACACACAAAATAATCCACAACATACAAAACCACACAAACGCTGCAGAGGAAACAGTTATTCCATGGAAGACCCAGTAACAAGGTGCGGGCTTCAGATGGCACACAAACATTTGCTAGTAGTAAAATACAAAAGAGGGAAGGGTGGGTTATAGGTTGAGATGGGTAGGGGCTTGTACTAATCCAGTACAGTTTATCTCTCCCCTCTCTGGGACATTTTACTTGCTCTGCCGATTGCTATGAGGGATTACATCTAAATAAAGCCTGTTTAATTCCACTTCCTTCTGTGACGTCACGTGATCCACAAAGCAGAGAATCTGGTGATAGTGCTGATGATAGCAATGCCAACGATTTTGATTTCACCCCAGAAAAAAAAACTCACACCCTGCTCTGGAGCCACCTACCTGAAGCTGCTTCTGATGTGCCGTTGTCAACAGGTTTCAGATCAGCCAAATTTACAGAAAGGGCTTGGGAAGCCGGGCAAGGTGCACAGCTTCATTGAAACAAATGAAATACAGTACTCTTCGCTAAGTCCTGTGCTGACAGTAAACATCAAATCCACCCTGATTGGACACTAATCCCTCCGGCCCCATGCCTGCAGCAGAGCCACCACGCAACTGTTGCCCAGCTTGCTCTAAAATGTCCTTGATGGATGTGCGGTTCTTACTGCTTGTGCTGATTTGGGATCAGTTTGACCTGCTGTCTGCAGGACACCAAAAATTACTATGCAGAACGAATGATAAATTGCTCCTTCATGCTTTTTTCCTTTCGATTGTCCTGTTTGACTTCTACTGCTCAGCCGTGAATATTACTGCGATCTGTCGAGCAAAAATGATAAACATCTGAAATGCATTAGTTGGCCCAAATTCTGTTTTATTCAGCCATTAATATAAGTACATAGAAAAAATACTATACGCAACCAACTGTCTGGAAAACACACCACCTTCCCCCGCTTTCACAAATCTCCTCTGATCTCCTTCACTTAGAGAGGATCTGTAATCTGTATGTTCCTACTTGCAGAAAAAAGTAAAACACTGGGGGGTTGTGTGTGTGTGTGCGTGTGTGTGTATGCATATGTTGAGGGGGAGGGTTCTTTTTTAAATAGATAATCCACAACTCCTACAACTTTGGAAAAAAAAAACATGCACGGTGAAAAGAACCCCATTTGATCTATTTCAGGGCAACTCTTTCATAGGGAAAAATGTAAACCTCCTTACGTTTTTGGAGCTGCTACTATCTTATCTAAAGATTTAACCATGGGATGTATTCCAGACAACAGATGAGAGACATTCTTTTGTTTTTTTTCAGTTGTGGTACTGTTACCCGATATCCTGACAGATCCCTGGAGAACCCTGTTTATTAATGCATGAAAACATATGTAAGATCAGAAATCTACACAGAGATGTAACTATAGCAAAGCAAAGTCCTTCATAGTTTGAGTCACGGAAATTAGTCTCAGTATTTTGAAGGAACTTTCCTCTAAACCTTGCACAAGGCCTGTCAGTCCTTGGCACAGATATAGTGTATAATCACAATTGTGTAATCAGAGAGGGAAGCAAACAGGGAGGAAGCAGAGTTGTCTGCTGTTTTACAAGAAGAAAGGAAAAAACGGATGGCACTTGCTCTAAAAACAGAGACAACAAGGATTTTTTTCAGAAAGTTCAAAGAGGAAATTAGAAAGTGGAAGTACGAACCATCACAGAGATCTAAAGAAATTGGAGTAATTAAATATTGAGAGTATCAAAGGTTGCGTTTCCCTTGTAAAAGCTCAGTGTCTCTTGTGTTTCAACTGATCCTTTTGCCATAAAAAAGAACAATTCTGTGAGAATTCATTCAATATTCTTTATTTGTCTCTTATAATCACATCAACATTAAGGTAATTATATACAGATTTGTTATCTAAAAAAAAAAAAAGAGTGCATACTATGTTCCAACTTTGTTTAGGTGTGTTCCTGCCTTTAAACTCACAAGCTAATATTGTTGAAATGGTGCCTAATCAGCACCAAGCTCATTAAAAATATATATATCACCACTCCAGCCACAGAGATACACAATCGCTCTGCAGCCTTTTGACCTCTCTGTGCTCTTTTGCTCAAGTAAAGAGATCACAACAGCTGTGGTGCCTTGCTCATGTCCTTTTCTATTCACACGTGTGATCCACCTCTGAAGCCTCAGCCTTCGTCCGATGTGCACACATGAATACGAATCACACACAAACTGAAAACTGCCCCCCAACAGAAATGAAAACAACTGTCTCCTATATTGTGACACATCACGTACCAAAGTCATGATTTGAATGTTAAACACACTGACTTATGCATGAGCGTGTGGCAGGAGGCACTAACTGAAAATGAGATTATGATGCCAATACTGCTGCAAAGAATGATGTTGTCTGATGTATTGCAGTGCACATTTAAAAGGCAATGCGTGCATAGCTGCTACGTGTGGGCATCAAGTTGTTTGTCTTTACAGACGTCCCCACAAGCACTAAATAGACTGTAAATGCATGTCAGCAGCACTGGAGATAATACTGATCTAAATGGCCATAATGTATGCTGGGTTAGTGTCATGTTCTGAAGTGGTACACATTTTTTCCATTGTTCTAGCACACACACCCACACACAGATGCGGTTGTCTACTAAATTTCCTCTATGTCAGCTTTGTTATGCAGAGTTTCTTCCACCCATAATCCCTCTCCTTTGGGCATATCCAAGCAAACCTTCATTCAAGCCACAGGTCATTTTTAACACTTAACAGCTGAGGAGTTCATTTTTAAATCCTAGTTTTCCAGGAGCTCTTTTCCAACTTTATACAGCTGCTAATCTGTATGCCATTTCGATCAAAGGCAAACAGACACTAGATGTACGAAGAGCATAGAAAAAGCCAAACTCAAGGGTAATGAGAGCGACAAACCCAAAAAAGACAGCAAAATAACACTTTTCACCACCCGCTGATCTCATTTTTCTCCCTGCATTTCCTCAAAGTCAATAGAGGGTTCATTCTTTCGAGGAGGAGCATGACACACGAGGCAGACACTACAACTTCATACTAGAGCTTGGAGAAAGAAAAACAGGGGGAAAGATATTAAATAAGTCTTGCTACAGAGCTCAGGATATGCGCCCCGGAAATCCTGCGTGAACTTTGGCTCTCCCACCACCAATCTGAAATTTAACTTAGTGTGTCGCATTTTGCCGCTCCGATGAATGTGACATGCGAATGTTGACAAGCTAAACTGAAATATATATTTCAGTGCAAAGGGCAACAAGACTTGCCGTTAGAAACATTTTCCTGCTGTACACAAAACAAAGACACAAAAACATGCTTGGACATGTCTTTTCATATTTTAGAACATGGCAAATTCCACTACCCCACCTTGTGGTGTTTGCATCCAATCACAGAAGCACAACTTGTTAATCAACATACAGGAAGGAGCTATCTATAACACCGCGACCTACACCACATCGCAGCACCCCTCACATCCCATCTCTGCCTGGATGAGTCAGTCCGCTTCGGCTAAACAGCTATGGCAACGACTCCGCGCTGTAGCCTGAGCCAATGCATGCTGGGAACCCAGATGGAGTAGACAGAAGGAGAAACAGGCAGACAGAGAGTTAGAGAAAAAGGGGGTAGGATAGAGTATGGGAACCGATGCTCACAACAGATGTTTGTCACAGTTCCCTTATTGCGTTTACACTCTTCTTGGCAGTAAATTAAACCCACAACAGAAGGAGCATTTGTACCGTATACATTTTGGAAGCTGACATCTAAACTAAACAATGTTTTTATAGGCTTATTAGATGAATAACTGTAGTAACTGGGATAATTCAGAATTTGCTGGTGTAAATCTTTCTCAATGTTCAGTCACTTATTTGTCCTCATCGCATGTCGTCTTAAGAAGCTGAAACAAATCATGTAGTTCTTTTTTTTAAAGTTTTCTCTTTTTCCCACCCCTATTCAGGCAGAGAGTTTCAGGGGTCAGAGGGACTACAGCTTAACAAAATGTTGCAACAAAAGAGTTTCAACTTCCCACTGGAGATAATGCAGCATAACTTCAAGTTCAGGCAAGGTGAAGAAACAGGAAAGAGGCTGTATGATCTCAGCAAGTGGCCTCTCTGCCCCGCGCAGCTCAATGTCTAACTGACCAAAAAAAAAAGAACTGTTCTGTCTGTGCTTTCAGAGTCCATACTGATGCATCTGACACACAAAAATAAGTGTTTTAGAACACACAAAAAGCATAATATGTCCCTTTCAACTTGTTAAAATGCTTTTTTTTAAAAAGCTAAAACGAACCGCAAATTTTTTCTTATAATTATGTTTTACTTAAAAACAGTTGCAGATGTATTTTCCACAGGTCAATGTATCATCTTAGCTGAGATTTCTTCAATAACAATCTTTTTTTGGGGATATAAGGCAACGCAAGTTTAATTGTAAAGCCCATTTCATGTACAAGACAATTCAAAGGGCTTTACGAGTAAATATAGAAGTACATCAAAACAGACTTATAAATGATTAAGAAATTTAATTCAACTGCTTCATTTTCTTTCAAGGCAGAAAAAGATCAAAGAGAAATTATATGAGAGATAAATTGCATTCCAGAACAGTGTGAGGAATCAACAATTGCTTTGCTATAGAAAACAGAAAAAAAAACAAAAAAACAGCTGAGGTGCAGCTAGTGCAGCAAATATCATCCATAAACCAAACGATTGGCTTTTGTCTGCTCGCTAAACTGAAAAACCTCAATAGGATTATTCAAAGTGTCCAAGTCAAAACTCTCAGCTTCCGGGTTGCCAAACATCTGTATTTGCTGCTTGTCTCTATTTGATAGGATTGTAGTGTGAGTTAGTCTTTTAGACTTAGATACATAAAAACAAAGTGGATCACCAATAAATGATAAATTGTCCACGGTTCCGGTAAAATCTGCATTCCAGCACCATGACCGCTTTTGACGGGGGTGAACAGCCACGCTCAATCAGCCATTTTGAAACCGATTTGGGCCACAGGCATGGCGCAGTTAGCCAGTCATCACAATGAGTAAAGATGTAATCAATGCACTCTGCTGCGGAACAAGAATTGGATTGACACAGTTATCTTCAAAAGATAAATGGAGATTAGGTAGCCTGCTCTCGGTATCTCGCCAAGCGCATCCCGTGACGGCGTCACAATCACAATCACTCCGTAACATTCTTGTTTTTGTCGATACATGTGATGTGAACTATGATTTCCATTTCACGCCTCTGTCCTTGCACTCTGTTTATAGATAAGTGTGGGTGGTTTTGACACGACAGGGCAGAACATCCCGTGTCCATAGTTTTAAAATACCATTTTTGATATGGTTGGGTAGATTTAGTGCTGCGGTGAAACTGGCGTGATTCAGCACCCTCTGATCTGTTAACTTCCCCGATGTGAATCAGCCCTCGCTGCACACTTTTTAAGAGCAGCTGTGGTGACTAACTGCACCAAAGAGGGAGGGGGAAAAAAAGCCTTCCTCTTCGGCAGTGTGACTTCATCAGAGACAGGCAATCTGCAGGAGAGGTCAACAACTGACATTTTCCTATTTGTTTGGTTTCTTTGGATCCCTGTCATTCCACCTCTGTGATAAAAAATGAGTTAATTCATAAAATACTGGTGGAAGCGGGTTTCCAGTGGGTGGAGGAGCGGTGGCTCGGAGGGTTTTGAGACGCCACACGTGGCTCTCATTCTGAGGGTGGAAACAGCAGCATAACTGTGACATTTAGCAATCTATAAAACTTTGCCCCTGAATCTCTGTGGGGTTTTCCTCAGAAATCAACAAAGGGGAACGTTGTTATTTGACGCTCTGGCGTGTCAATCTTTCCACTCGAGACAAACTAATCTCCCTAAATTGTGAAGCTGAAAATTGCTAGAGATTTAATAGAGCATGAGTGGGCTTTGTGGGATGTGATTTTATTCACTTTGTCAAAAAGATTATGCTCTTTTTTCCCCATTTGTTTTGATAGCACAAAGACAAAGTTCATTATTTACGTCGAAGTTGTTCATTTTCATGCTTAGAGTTTTCTTAAATTTTTTATGCCACAGAAAGCCAAAAAGGCTTAATTACGCATTTTTTCATTAGTCAGGTCTGATACTGTATAATCAGGTTCAACTGAGATAAAAAATAAAAAAAAACAAGAAAACAAACAATGAATGTGAATCACAACATTTATCTAATAGGATACAATATCCAAGGTTATGATTTTAAATCGTTACCCACATAATACATTATATTAACGTTATAATTCATATAACATTGTGCTTACCATGTAAAATCAAACTTATTAAGTACTATTTAGCTAAGAATTAATTCATGATACAGGTAAAAGGTAACATGACCTAACGCATCAAATGTTAAGCATGCCATCAACTGAAAGTCGAAATCTAATCTGAGAAACTCCAGCTGGGAGCCATGGCAGCGAGCGGCTCTATCCAGGTTACAAAAGGGAAGCGCACACATACCACAGGTGAGCATGGGAGTTTGGACTCTTTACAGACATCAAAAGAACTCTCAGACAATCAGTGTCAACGTCAATGTTTAAGTGAATGAACAAGTGAGGTAAAGAGCCACAAACATGTTAATGCAGAAACACACACAAATCAATCCCATAACCCTCTATAATCAATCCAAGGGCTCATTGGAGTGCTTCACTTTATTACAAACCCCCATCTTCATCTCTTGAGCAATCTGGAAACGTCAAACTCAAGTCTCCTTTGGCCATCAGCCAGGACGCCTATACACCTCAGAGATACACTCCCACACACTTAATCCCTGCAAGACATCCTTCAAAGATGAAGTTTGAAGCCTCATAAGTTCTTAAGGCTCTTCTTTGACACACACAAACACACTCAACGCTGCTTTTCCGCTGAGTTTGTCACAGCGGGCCGAAGGGCTTTAGTGCTTGTGGAAACTCCAGTGGTGGAGGAAAAACTGGACATCCGCTCACATGTCACACAGAGCCACAAACATCTAGCAACCCAAATGATCAAATTCCAGGTGGTTTGAAAATGAGCACCGGAGCCGAGAGAAGAGACGGGAGAGGAGTTTGGGCAACTCACCCTCACAGATCCTGTCCAGCCGCTGTCGTTTCACTTTATGTTTGTCCACCAGGGCCATGCTGTCACAGCTTCAAACGCCTTCTCCTCCCCTTGAGGTTTGCTTCCCCTCTCTGCTTGTTTCCGACTCAAATCCTCAAGAAATCAGTTTGTTGACGATCTAAACCTGAAATTTAAGAAACCACAGACATAGGTTTCAGCTGAGGCTCAGTCTAGGCAGCGAGTGCACTTTTATGCTTTCTTTGACTCTTTTGGGAGGAAACAAACAGGCTGCTATCCGTAACAAAAAAAAAAACTGCCATTTGATGCTCTGTAGCTGAATTATCCTGGAACTAATTTACATCTGCTGTGCCCTCAGGAGGCCACAATCAAAATGCATTGTACACACAGTGACTTCCAGCGACACACAATTTTAAATTATGCAAAGCAAAACATCACTTACACTACATAAAAAATGTATGATGTGCAAATTAAAGACCGGAATGTGCATACGAAGCACAAGTGAATGAAAATGCACAGTCAGTGGTCACAGAGTTGAGTGAAATTTAGCTAAATCTTTTTATTTGGGTCACTTATTAGTAATAATCCCTCAGCTTCTTGGAAGTGCATTTAAAAAAAAGGAAGCTAAGCAATATTCTGCAGTTGTTTCCATCTCATAAGCTTGGCAGTATCACTATAGAATGTAAAATAAAATTAAGTAAATGGATTAATCTGATTTACCCTTCAGAGACTCTCCACTAGGGGGAGCTTCACCTTGGAGAGCACTATTTGATAAAATTAGATTAAGAAATGTCACTTCTGCAACCAGAGCTCCTCAAATGAAGTAGAACAGAGCACAAGCAGGCAAAAACAGACTGAGTAAAGGAGGAATTTAACAAATCACTATGCTCATTGCTTGTGCCACTCTGAAGAATTTTCTTCTGACTGGCTCCCGGTGAAGCCTGAGGGGAAATGGCTTTTTGTTTGTTTGTTTGTTTGTTTGTTTATCGCAGGCAAAGACGGACCGAAACCAGCTCAAGAAAGCACACGTACGTGCACACAAAATGAAACAAAAACAGCTCGCAGAAATGTGGGTTTACACACATGGACGCACGCACAAAGGGCAATGAGTTACACAGAGGAATGTGGGTCAGTTAGTCAGCAGACAGGAGGAGGTTGTATCAGCAGAATAAAGACATGAAAGTGGGCTGGTGGGAGGGGGAGGAAAGTAGAAGAAAAACATCATCTAACAGGATGAGTACAGTGTGACACCATCCTCCTACGTTTTAACTGTACTGTAGGTCCGTCAGCACTTTGGTTTCATATTTGTCCTTGGGCGTAATCCTAAAAGAACTGTTTATGTGAGGATACAATTGATTGATATTTGTGCTGTAAATCACGGCCGTTATGTTTTAGTAGGGTGCATGGCAGGTGAAAGAATGAATAGATGCTCTATTTCTTTTATACGTACAGCTGTGGAGGGAGGGAGGTGAGGAGAGGCTCTGCAGCTAAAGTGACTTTTACATGAAACGCTGGCGTAGGTGCTAAATCTCTGCGTTTCACCAAAACGCTTTTCAGCCGGCAACGCCAGTGGAGCTGGGCCTCGGTTTGCCTCCTCCACAAGGTATGCCTTCGTGCCAAAGAGCTGAAGACCCGCATGTGGGAGTCAGAAGGAGAAGTAATTGAGCAGGAGGGAAAGCAGGAAACAGTCACTCAGAGGCAACTCGTCTATGAATAGACTGGAGGAGATATGCATGGGCATCTGTGGCTCCGAGCTGCATCTCTACAGGTCAGACGTGAAGACGGCACAGCTATATATTCAAAAAGTCTCCAGATGTAAACTTCCCAACAAGATCCAACTGCAAACACGGTCATTCACTTCCTGCACTATTTAGGATTTCTCATTTTCATATTGAGCACATGAGAAGGAACATCCCCCAAAAACGTCCACCATCATAAACGCTTAAAATCCTTTCAAACATAAACCCTGTATCCAAGTATTTTAAGTGACCAAAGGGGCATACCGCACATGATATGAAGACTGGTCCTGCTCAGCAGTGCTGGACACACTCGCCTTAATTTCCATTAATTTATTCCAGGGATCTGACACATCTGAGAACAGGATCCTCTCCACTCCCAAAGGATCAAAAATGTCAACTCCTCTAAGTGGGTTGAAAAGTCAACAACTCGGAGCCCTCAGCTAGAGCAGTGCCAGAGAGGAAGTACAGTTATCCTGAGGCCTTCAGCGCCGTCGCTGCTCAATTGTTGCTTGACTAAGTGTCGTTATGCAACTGAACAATAAGAGGATTGACCTGAGAGAAAATATGTGCTCCGAGTTGGAGGAGAGGGAGCAAAAGGCCAAGTCTCTCTCTCTCTCTCTGTCTCGTAAAAAATACACAACTCCTGGGACTGTCTGGCTCAGCACGGAGAGGACTCGCTCAGTTATTTGTGGCTGGTTGGTCATGTTCACAGGTTCCGTGACAAGCTTGTGAACGACACCCAGTTAGGTCGTGTCTGAAGGAGCAGCTCCGTTTTTGGATGACAAACAAACAGGTTTTTGCGCGTTCGATTAGGCACGCTGCATCTGTTTGGCAGAACGTGGCCGGAACAATGCCCGGTAACTGCATCTGCTATCAAAGCAGAACATAAAAGAAAGAAACAAAAAAAAATACAAATCTCTGTGAGACATTCTCGGCACAGCAACTGCGCTTTCCTGCAGCACATCCGTGTCAGCCAGTGGGAAAGCAAAGCAGTCAGGAGTCACGGGGGATAAGGAAACTCTCCCGCTCACAGTTCAGCCTTTTCTCGAGATGCCTTTTATTAAATCCAAGTATCCTCTGCCAACGCAGATATGCGGGACAAACTAAAAAGGTCAGCTGGTTCTATCATGGAATTAAATGAAGTAGCTCCACTGAACGTTATTTTTCCTTTTCTTTTGTATAACTTAGTTTAGATGAGTGATCTTTGTATGCAGTAAGATGGAGAACTCGGCAGATTATGTCGTAGACTTGGATGAATTTTGTGATGGTCCATCGAAAAAGAAATCAAGGTGCACGGGAGCAGCTGATGCCATCTAAAGCCACCATATGCTGCTCAGTGTGTCCTACATTATTCATCACAGACACCATGCCAAAAAAGGGCTGGCTTACTTCTGGGTGACAATACCTTTGGCAGCTGTATGTGCAGTGTGTAGGAATGGCCCGTAAAGCTTAGTACATGTTTCCTTTGGAAGTTTCTGCGTTCGTCTTAGAAAGCGTGGAAACAATCAAGCCGAAACAGCCTGGATGTCGAGTGTCAGAGCGGAGCGAGGGCCTTGCAAGGAGTTGCACCGCGTTGTTTCAGCTGTTGCATCATTCCTCGAGGTTAGGAATTTATGAAGGGCTTCCTGTTCTGAAGGAAATTTCAGAAGCAGAGAGACAAAAAGAAAACTCCTCTCACTTTACAAACAAATCTTTTTGAGAGAAAACCATCTATTTTTGTGCTTTTCCTGGGAGGAAAAGCACAAATCAGGCCGCCCGGGAGATCTTGTTGAGGTTGGTAACTGCCTCAAAAACACAGCAGGGGGAGCAGAGAAAGAGAAGATTTCTCTATCTGAGACATTCTCTGAGGGAAACCCTGTCACTGGATTCTGAAAGATGTGTGCTTATGGCTGCAGGTGAAGAGACAGAAATGTAGGTAAAGGTTTTATTCTTAACTGGAAAAAATACATTCTTATCCACAACACGCAGAAAACAAATGGACTGAGCTATAAATCTATAATTAAATATTCATAGTGAGCTCAAGAATAACCCAGTGACCAGTTCAGATACTAAGGAAAACAGATCACGTTTCCTCTGGCAGCACAGATGAAATTGCTTTCTTTTCAGTCCGTTTCTGTTTTAATCTCTTCCTTAAGCAGCCTCTCCTGGAGTTACATGTCTGAAGGAAGACAATGACTTTTGAGAGATAAGCTTCTGCTTCCCAGAAGAAAGAGTGTGGTTTCGAGAGCAGAACTAACAGAGATGCCATTTCTGGACACTGTTTCCAATTTCATAATACAGCACCTTAATGGACAGTTAACATTTAGAGGAAGACTGGTGTAGAGGCTCCCTTAACTGACTACTTAGGTGTCTATGATTTATATCCCTGAAGGTGCAAGATAGCAGAAAAAAGATGAAGCAGAGAGTGGAGGGTGGGTAAAGGTTTCTCTTCTCCCATTAATCCAATAGTTGGGGTTCTGACGGGGAACGTAAAGCTGCCACTCAGCCTGCAGATTTACACCTTCCTAGTCCCTGTCAGTCTCTTTCTTCCAGCCTATCTAAACACACCAGCCGCTGACAATTACACCTTTTTATACCTCTCCATCACCATTTAAATCCTCTTAATTCTCTCCATCCATCTGTGTCTCCTCCACTTACCTGATTTTGCATGTGTTGTCAGTTTATGGCAAACAGCCTTCTTATCCTTTCCCCATTTTTCCTTCACACTGCTTTTTATCTGAAATATTTGCCTCCTCCCTCCCCCCTCTCGGCTCTAAATAAAATGAGACTGCAGCAGTCCTAACTGCTGACTTGGGCTAATGCACAATTTTGTAATAATGCCTATTCGTTTAAGTCACCCAGGAAATGCATAATGGTGACATTACCGTGCACTGTAGCCTGTTTGCCAAGCTCAGTGAGCCCCATCCCCCCTCTCACCAGCCCCTCGCATCCAATGAACTAAAACAAAGTCTCGCATAAAATCTCCACTGTCATAATTAATTTATTTCTTACCTAAAAGGCTATACACTGAAATCATATTTACTGATACAAATGCACCAATGCAATTAATGTAAAAATATGTGCGCACACACACAGACACGTACACACAGACACGTACACACACAGACACGTACACACACAGACAAGCAATCAAATCTAAACCTCCAGTGCTTCAACTGACAAGTGAAAGGTTGTTTCTAAGATGCTTTGATTGTGACAGTAAATCTGTCTATTCTACTTTCCTGCTGACACTCAACATAATGACAATGACCTCAGGCCTGCTTCTGGGGGGGACAAAGATCAATGTTTGGAGCGTTACTGCGCATGAATTCACCCACACTATTCTTCAAGATCTCGAAGATGTTTCCTCAGAAAACACAATCAATCACATATTCAGTAAAATGGCATACATAATAAACACAATGGTCGAATGTCATCAGTTGATGTGCACAGAAATGGAAAAAAATCATTTTATGTAGTTCAATCACCTGGAAAGATACAGTGACTTCTGTTGGGACTATGAGACTACGCTACAATCACAGCTTTTATCCAACTACAAAGAGAGAAAAAATCTGCTGTTTCTAGGTTTGTTTCCACGGTTGAGCATTTATACGGTGTCTCTTATTCCTGGTTAAAAACAACTGCTCCTAAATGTACCTATAACTGCCTTATGTGGCGTTCATTATTAGTATATTGTCAAAATGAACAGCATGATCATAATTTAGACTCAAAGTTTGGTAAAGAAATGACATCAACTGTTTTAAATCACTGTGACCATTAATAACAGTTTCAGGACTTGATTTGGAAATTTGCCTCTTTTTCTATTAGTCAGAAAATACAAACTTCACACACTATAATAAATACTCCCCACCATATAAATCCTCCATTCAAGATACATTTTTCAGATATATCATGTAAGAAAAGAGCAAGAAATATAGTATTTCAAAAATGATTTTATAGATATTCTGGACAAGTGTATTCTTTCATTTATCTATTTCATTATCTTACTTTAATCTAACCCGGTAAAAGACACTTTCAGATCAACACCTCTAGCACACGCGTGACCTGGTCAACAATAAAATTCACAAACCAATTAAATGAATTGCAGAAGTAATTGTAACAGTCAAAATTTTAAATGAAAAACAGTGATGGTTTAAAATGTAAAACGCAGGCACTGTTTGAAGGATTTCAGTTGTTGACAGATAATTTAGCCCAAGAGGTCAGAAAACTTAAATTATTAATTTAGTCTTCAAGGGCTTTTTAAAAAAAAAATTGTGTTAAGTAAAAACTGCAAATTTTGTGAATATACACACCTACTCGAGTGAATATTTAAAAGAAATCCTTGAATTTGAAGTCCACTTTTTCAGGAGAATGTGTGTACGTCTCTAAGTTCATATGTTAAGCTGTAATTAACTATCACTATTGTATCCCACCAACAACTAGTTCTCCATTTATTTTGGCTTTTTTTCAGGGCTCCGTGGATGGATCTGGATGTCTTTATCTAAGAGTTTGAAGAACTACAGAACAAGTTTTGATTTGTGACACTGTTAAATGAATTAGAGCGGTTCCTCTGGGGAGAACAAAACACAGCCAGATCTCTTGAGCGTATGAACAAACTTGGCCAAAAGGAGGCATAAAAAAAAAAAATGTTGCTGCAGACACACATTGTACTCACAGACTGAGTGGCACTGTTATCAGATGGCGTGTTCACCGTCTCACCTCGACCTTCCCAGCTGTTGCCATTTTGTCCGAAAACAGGACATTGCAACAAAGACTGAGCAAGGGCTTTTTTAGCATGAAGCACAAGCCTAACAATGCTGTTCCATTTCCCAGAAACACCGAACCTTATGCCCCCTCATTTCTTCAAAATATGAGAGTGAAATGCTGAAATCATTTGCCTTTAACATGATAGAAACCAAACAGGAATAAGAAAGATGAGCAAAATAAATTAAATTAAATCATAGTGCTGCAGAGCAATTATTTATTGGGGAATTTGACCTTTAAAGAAAGAAAGGACCGAGAGAAATGGATGATGAATCATAACCAATCGCTTCAACCAGAGGCCGATTGAGGGAAGAATAAGCCTGTGTCCCTTTGCTAAGGTTAATTCAGGACTATCAAAGGAACAACAAGCATGACTAATAAGGACAGACTGATAACAACTGGCTCTGGGTCCTGGGAGCAGAGTAAGGCCACATGAAGATGTTGACAACACACTGAGATAACAGAGATGTCTTTTAAACGTTTTTGTGATTTAAACGTTATTGGGAAAATGTATTCAGTATACATTTCATAACCTTGAATAAATCATAGTGTTCTTTCTTTTTGGATCAATTCTAAACAGTGAACTCGATGATCTTCCTTTTGTTTTAATTAAATACTGATTACCTGATCCATATGCAACGGCTGTAAAGGCAATTAAACACCAAACGAACTGTACAGTTGAGCTCATAATGAGTTGTTTTCATTTAGAAATCCCAATTTTAAGGGGAGGGAAGTCATGATAGAGAAATGTAATCCTCATTGTACGGTGACTCCCCTGAACCTCTTTGTTCACATGTAATTAATCAAACTCTTGTAACAACACACTTCAAACGGAAAATGAATTTTGGGCACGTTTTAAATGGCACAAAAGCTTTCAAGATTAATTTCATTCTGAACACTAAGCAATAGAGATGAGTTCAATTTATGAAATGGAATAAATGATCACTTCGATTTTTTTTCTTCCAATTTGCATAATGACCCTCAGCTTTTTTTCCCTTTTTTTTTTTAAATAGTGGCCTTCACGTGGCTGAGCTCCAACATTAAAAACGTACGTCAACAATGCAATTCACATCAGATTTTTTGTTTTAATACCTTGAATAAAGTTCAGGCTTTGTGTAACAAAGCTCGGTAAAATCTCCATTTCTGACAAAATATCTGTGGAGGAGTTGTGTTTTTTATTTTCTCTCTATTCAGTGGCCTGAATTTTTTTTATATTTCTGCCAACCTAAAAGGAACTTTTCCAGGTAATGCTCTTGTGCTTTTGGAGCTGTGCATTCAGCACTTGGATTCACAGCCCCTCTCATAAGTGGGGATAAACACAGGGACCTTTGCTTTGGATATCTGGGCTTTTTACCCTAAAGTCTCCTCACTGTTTTTACTCTTGAGATGTGCACTCATGCTTGTTTCTCATAATAAAAAAATGAAACAGTGAAAAACTGATTGAGTCACAACACTCTAAAAAGTGCCCATTGCAGACTGTTACAACCAGCGCAGACACAGTGCTTCAAGGTGGCAATATACCTTGACTTCAAAAGGAAACTGGAGCTCAAAGAGGTAGTAATGTGTCCGGCAGTAAAAAAAAAAAAGAAAAGGAGTCTTTTGTGAAGATTGATTAATTGATTTTCAATTTGTCGAGCCCTGCTGAACTGTCTTGTTTAGAAGCAGCTGTTGTCAGCTACCTAAAGGTGCCTTCTTGTTTTTTTTACGGGAATTTCCTTTTATTTTCTGTCTATACTCTCGAGCATGAGCATCACAGGGAGAGCACACTCCTGGTTTGAATCGTACCTCACTGGTCGATTGTTCAAAGTATCCTGGCTTGGTTACACTTCTGCAGTGCACCACCTCACCACAGGGGTTCCTCAAGATTCAGTACTGGGACCTCTTCTCTTTGGCATATACACCACCACGCTGGGCCAGGTCATTTAATCACATGGTTTCTTATACCATTGTTATGTTGACGACACCCAGCTCCATCTGTCATTATCACCTGATGACCACACGGTCTCAGCATGCATCTCAGACTCTCTATCTGACATATAAAAATGGATGAAAGCCCATCACCTCCAAATGAATCTCCCAAAAACTGAACTGCTTGTTTTCCCAGCCAAATCAAACATACACCACAATATTCACATCCAGACTGGATCCCTGTCTCCATCAAAGGCAGCAAGAAACTTGGGTGTCATGATTGATGACCAGCTGACCTTTAAAGATCATGTTACCTCTGTTTCCTATCTTGTTGCTTCACACTACTAAACATGAGAAAGATACTGCCATACCTAACCCCACATGCTACCCAGCTCCTGGTGCAGTCGATGGTCATCTATTGTAACGCACTCCTGACTGGTCTCCCAGCCTGTACGGTAAAACCGTTACAAATGATACAGAACGCGGCGCCGTGTCTGGTCTTCAATCTCCCCAAAAAGTCTCACGTCACCCCTCTGTTTATTGAACTTCACTGGTTACTCCTGGCTGCCCGCATCAAATTCAAGTCCCTGATGCTAGCCTGCAAAGTGCTTAAGGGTACGGCTCCCATCTACTTGAACCCGCTTGCAAAGGCTTATGCCACATCTCGGTCACTCCGGTCATCAATGGATTGTTGTCTAGCAGTGCCCTGCACCACGCTTAAGACAATCCAAACTGTTTTCATGTGTTGGTCCAAGATGGTGGAATGACCTACCAAGCACAAGAACAGCACCGTCCCGTCTATCTTTAGGAAACTCTTAAAGACCAACCTTATCAAAGAGCATCTCCTATCCTAACTCTTACCCATACCTCTGTACCCCTCTACTACTTTTTCTGCACTCTCTCTTTGCTGTCACTACTGATTCTGACTGGGAATTTCCCTCTAGAGAACTTATTTTGATATGTTATGTTAACTGTAAAATTGTGTCTACTTTGTAAATCGCTTTGGATAAAAGCGTCTGCTAAATGCATAAACGATTTCCAAAGTGGTTCAAGTTTAAGAACCACTAATGTAGGGTGTGATAAGAGATACACTATATTGCCAAAAGTATTTGCTCACCCATCCAAATTATCGGAATCAGGTGTTCCAATCACTTCCATGGCCACAGGTGTATAAATTCAAGCACCTAGGCATGCAGACTGTTTTTACAAACATTTGTGAAAGAATGGGTCGCTCTCAGGAGCTCAGTGAATTCCAGCGTGGAACTGTGATAGGATGCCACCTGTGCAACAAATCCAGTCGTGAAATTTCCTCGCTCCTAAATATTCCACAGTCAACTGTCAGCTGTATTATAAGAAAATGGAAGTGTTTGGGAACGACAGCAACTCAGCCACGAAGTGGTAGGCCACGTAAACTGACGGAGCGGGGTCAGCGGATGCTGACGCGCATAGTGCGAAGAGGTCGCCAACTTTCTGCAGAGTCAATCACTACAGACCTCCAAACTTCATGTGGCCTTCAGATTAGCTCAAGAACAGTGCGCAGAGAGCTTCATGGAATGGGTTTCCATGGTCGAGCAGCTGCATCCAAGCCATACATCACCAAGTGCAATGCAAAGCGTCGGATGCGGTGGTGTAAAGCACGCCGCCACTGGACTCTAGAGCAGTGGAGACGCGTTCTCTGGAGTGACGAATCGCGCTTCTCCATCTGGCAATCTGATGGACGGGTCTGGGTTTGGCGGTTGCCAGGAGAACGGTACTTGTCTGACTGCATTGTGCCAAGTGTAAAGTTTGGTGGAGGGGGGATTATGGTGTGGGGTTGTTTTTCAGGAGCTGGGCTTGGCCCCTTAGTTCCAGTGAAAGGAACTCTGAATGCTTCAGCATACCAAGACATTTTGGACAATTCCATGCTCCCAACTTTGTGGGAACAGTTTGGAGCTGGCCCCTTCCTCTTCCAACATGACTGTGCACCAGTGCACAAAGCAAGGTCCATAAAGACATGGATGACAGAGTCTGGTGTGGATGAACTTGACTGGCCTGCACAGAGTCCTGACCTCAACCCGATAGAACACCTTTGGGATGAATTAGAGCGGAGACTGAGAGCCAGGCCTTCTCGTCCAACATCAGTGTGCGACCTCACAAATGCGCTTCTGGAAGAATGGTCAAAAATTCCCATAAACACACTCCTAAACCTTGTGGACAGCCTTCCCAGAAGAGTTGAAGCTGTTCTAGCTGCAAAGGGTGGACCGACGTCATATTGAACCCTATGGATTAGGAACGGGATGTCACTTAAGCTCATATGTGAGTCAAGGCAGGTGAGCAAATACTTTTGGCAATATAGTGTATGTTCTGTTTGAATGGATACCTCTATCAAGGAACTTGGATAACTTCATTTTTCAGATTTACAGTAACACAAAGAAAAAAAATTAAGTTATTGATAGTCTTTGTTGTTGCGATTGTTTAATGTCCAACAGCTAGACTTAGGGTGCTTTTGTTTTTCATTGTAGGGAAAATAAATTAAAACAGTCAACTGGCCAAAATCAGAAACAGAAGACTTTAAAAAGTCTGAATCGGCCAAGAAAGCCACAGTCTGCTCACCTCTAACGCTGCAAGGTTAGTTACAACAGTAAACTATATGCAACGTAGCTGGAATGTAAGGTGGATTAAATGGGGTGTAAACAGGGTTAAGGAAAGGCCAAGTTTGCTCCTGAGGCCAACTCACCATGAGCTGAACACCGCTGACCTAGATTAACACCAACCACAGCAGCACCCGGACTGTTAAACACACCCCGGTTTCCTGTATCCTGCTTTTCTGTCTGTGTGTGAAATGATTCCATCTGTCAGTCTCAGCTGGGCTGTGAGAACACCGCTGAATGCTGCTGCCCACACACACACACACACACACACACACACACACACACACACACACACACACACACACAAACACACACACACACACGTACACTTACACAGACAGACACCAAAAAACACAGACATGTTAGCTAGGAACTGGGGCCAAGGTGGGTGTCTGGCTGCATCCTGCCTCCAGGGAGACGGCAAGGGAGTCTGCACAGCATGTAAGGCCAGGGGATGGGGAGCGAGACATGAGATAGTGATTTTTTACGAGGCTTGTGATGACCGCTAACTACAGAGAACATTCGTTACTTTGCAGCGTCCTAAAAATACTTAATTTCAGTGACAATTTTGTCTTGGCACGCGCTGACATGCTTCTTCAACCAAGGACAGAAAATGGCATTTAATACCTAACAAATACCTAAACCAGCACACATCTCAGCTACCAAGATGGAAAGGAGATGGAAAAGAGATGCACCTGGGAAAAACAGAGACCAGCTGAGGGAGATATGACTGATAATCATAGTAAAAAAGGCAAGAAATAGTTTACCAGTCAAGCATATTCTAGGGATACAGTTAAATTTTGGAAAAAGGAGAGAGAAGAAGAACTTTTCTTTGAGTTTAATATTTCAGCAAAAGATGAAAAATAATCTGATTACAAAATATATTAACTTATTCACCCTTTTCCTTCTCATTGTTTAAAAAAATTTTAAGCATTTGCTGAAGCTTCTTTAAAACCTCAGTCACACATAAAGTACATCCAATGTTCCTCACAGTCCCAAGGAGAAAATCTGAGAGGTCTGAGGAGGAAGAGCCAGAGGTCTTTGGCCTCTTTCGTGTTCGGTAAAATATGAACACACAATAAATCCTTTTTGTTTCTGTACCAAGAGTCTATAATCTCAAAATGTGGGAAAATCAAAGACGTCTTTGTGCAAACAAGCTGAAGAGTTGAAAAGCCAAACATCCCACTGAGCTCCTCGGCAGCGGAGAATCAAAGAAGCAGCCTCAGGCTAGCCAAACACTGGTAATATTACACAGATAGCTAAGGTGATAAAACTCCATCACTCAGCTCAGACATGTTGTCAACACTTCCATAGCTGCGAGAAATTAGTTGATGATATGAAGCCTTTCACAACAGATGATCAATGAGAGGCAGGATGACGGAAATCCTGCCGCAGCTCACAATACAGAAACAATTAGACTGCTTTTCTGTGCAGTGTGTAAACTCGCCTGAGTCCATATTACTGATGATGCACTGCAGTAGCAACCATGCTGATGTCCACTCCTCGTTTAAGTCAAAGAGGAGTGCAGCTACTCTCTTAACAGTGTGGTTTGGGAGTCAAATGGTCTCATGGACATCTGCCAGATATTTCCTTTTTGGCCTCCTGCCAGCATTTATGCAAGCAAAGAGGCTGTTAGATGAATGAAAGTGTATTACGTGAGCAGTTTTCAGTTTCTCCGGAGGGATGAGCTGACAGCACTAAAAGACTAAAAGTTGACTTGTCCTATAGGCTTAAAAGCCCAATCACACCAGCATTTACAACTGCATAACTTTACACCAAATTCAATTTAAAGCAGCTGCCAACACTCTTTAGGTCCAATGGGTTGAAGTAAATACAGAAAGCCAACGCCGCCCAAGTCAAGTTCAACTCTGCACATTTACAGCTAGAGATTCACAGCAGAGAGGCTTAGTAATGGAACCGAGAAAGAGGAGACTCCAACATAAAGGACAAACAGTCTAAGGAGTCAAGATTTTTTCACCGACAAATTCTTGCATGGTCTAAGTTTCTTGGTTTAAGGGCCAAAACAGCCTGTCATTATATTTGTAGACTATACAAATCGCAGTGGTGTGGTGTCGCCTCACAGCTAGAAGGTTCCCAGAGGGTTCAAATCCCCTGGGACCCCCATATGTGTGTGTGTGTGTCTGCATGCTCTACACATCTATGTGTGGGTCTCCAGAAACATGCATGTCAGGTTAAATGGCTATTCTCAATTGAGTGTGGTTGTTTGTCTCTGTGTGGCCCTGTGGAGGACTGGCAACCTGTCCGGAATGTGGGTGGACTTTACCACCTCTAGTGCTCGTCAAAATAACTGCGTGCTAAGGGAGGAATATGGCAACATTTTGTTTTCTTTCTTTGGCTCCACTAAAGTTCTGGGATGTGAAACTACCATAAATATCTCACCGAATGTAAAGTCATACACACAAAGCTGTTTTAAACCAATATTTTTGCGTTTTGAGTTTTGCTTTATACATGGAGTGTTTAAAGGCAGTCCTATTAAAAAATATTCCATTAACTCCCAAAAGAAGTTCAATTGCTGCAGCATAGATTAATATTGGTAGAGATACATAAGTAAATACAATAAAACCATGAATTGCAGTGAATGGGGGGGGGGGGCTGTTTTCATTGCTTGGCAACAACTTAGCTGATGATCTGGAGCAACGTCTGCAGACAAAACAGGTGAACACTCAGTTACATCATCTGTTGCCTGTTATGTTTCCCCCCTGATTGGTCTCTCCCTGTCTGCAGCCTCTGCAGGTGTTTTAGAGGTTTTATAGCACCAAGAACTGTTAGCCATATTTCCATCACCAGCATGTGTGTTGTTTTCTGTATTATCCGTTGTACTTGCCACACCTCACCCAGCCTTTTACTGTGAGTGTGCGCTGAGCCCTAAGGGGACTTCTGGGTTAAAGAAGCATCATAATCATGGTCGTACTATCAGTCATCTCTGAGTGGTGGTTTCGCTTCCGTTGAGTCAGCTAAGACAAAGAAAGGCTTGACATGTTGAACTTTCTTCATAGTACACACGCCGGAAGCAGACCCATGGTCCTGAAATATGAATGACCTCAGCTGGGCCCGCCAGAACTCCAGGAGCCCAGTTTTAGGAATACTTAGAGCTTCATTCTGCCACATCAGCAAAACAAGCTGTTCAACGTTATCTTATCAATAGAGACGGTACGCCAAAGGCGCATGGTGCTCAGAAAGATTCCCAAAGGCTTTTTAGTCCAGGTATAGGCCTCTTCTCCGAGCTTATGTAAGGAGATAAGCTCCTTGCTACCACCAAGAAATAATGTGATCGGCTACAGAGGAGGAAAAAAAACACTTCATATTCCACATTATCAGTTAACAAAATGAGCTGATGCATCTTCCTCTGCTATTAGAAGTAGCACTCAGACACTGTGCATGTCCACTGAAAGTGTATATACAGTACTCCAGACTGAAACCTCCTATTAACCAACACATTCACAGTTCCATTAGCATTTAAATATGCAGGAGCTGTGCCCCTTTCAAAATGCCATTTTTACTCTGCTGCAAGGAGAGTTCTTCAGTTGTCATAAACAACTTTCTTTTCTTTTTTTCCCTTTTTGTACAAGGACCTTTTCAAATGTCAGGGCCAAT
The DNA here is from genome assembly GCA_907169785.1 of Menidia menidia. Classification (NCBI taxonomy): domain Eukaryota; kingdom Metazoa; phylum Chordata; class Actinopteri; order Atheriniformes; family Atherinopsidae; genus Menidia; species Menidia menidia. Next base: position 7,262,175 of record CAJRST010039999.1, read on the forward strand.
CAAACACAACACGGCAGGTCTCTTGGTGGAAAAAATACAGCTCGGAGGGCAGAGAAGAAAAACAGACTTATCATGCATATTCATGTGGCTGGAAGGTTCAGTGGCTGCTGTCTTTGAAAATTGTGCCCAGCGGCAAAGCAGTTTGTGTGGTAAGAAACGGCTAAAAAGAAAAAAAAAAGTAAGCCTTTAACTCTTTTGCCCCCCCCGCCCCACCATGTCTAAATGTCAATGTCACAGAACCACAATGGTCAAAGCTTTGTGTGTCCGTGAGTGACTCCCAAAGTCCCCACTCCATCTCTCTTTCTTTTTTCTTTTTTTTTACTCATTTCTCACGATCAGCAAAATTTGGCAGAAAAGTTATCACTGTGAAGTAGTGCTCAGCAGAATGGCAAACAAACAGAGCGCTCTCTCCGCTGCCCGGAGCCCACTTCAGCATTTTAGACATCCCTTTCAGCTTCCAGCTCGCCTAACATCAGCAGGATGGATCCTCCTGACACAAGTTCTATGTCAGCTGGACTGGAATAGGGTCTCTGCAGAGACACAAAGGAATGCTCCCTGCTTCTCCTCGTCATGCCACCTCCCTTCTGAGAACAAAGCGAGCAGCTATGAGGTCAGCAACAACAAGAAAAGAGGAAATAAAGCACGACACACAAAAGAGACAGAGTTTAAACTGTCCCGCTCGTATCCTCCTCTTCTCTATCCATTCCCGTCTTCCTCTTTATAACTTCCTGCCCTGCTTCATTAGTCCCTGTCTCTTCTCTTTGGCTCCGGCGAGGCACAGCCATCCAGGAGGACATTATTAGCCGTCAGCAGTAACGACCAGTGAAACGGCGGCAGCAGCCGAGTCGGTTTCATAACAATGCTCAGAGGACCCTACTTCTGTTCCCAGCGAGCAGAGTAAGCAGTCAGGACAGCCCGCTGTGTGCAGATGGGGCTTTGTGTCTGCTAGTTCCTGCGAAAAAAAGTGACACAGCCACAAACACGAGCACCCGTGTACATGTACGCACAGCCAGAGCGGGGGGCCATTATTCACTGCAAATCCTCCGTGGTTTTCCTGAAAGTTAATGGCAGGTGTTTCGAGCTCAAGCTCCGCCAAGTGAAGGAGAGATCAAGCCTTCCCTTTTTTTTTTCCCGCTGGCACACACACACACACTTCTTCATGTCTCAGAGACAATTAGGTCTCTAAACTGTGCCCCTTCATGCAACCTTATCCGCTCCCTGCTCGCTCCATCTATCTCTGGAAGAGTCCGTGCATGCAGATGACAGCAATTAGGTACTCTATGGAGGAAAATAGACAGTCATTAAGGAAGAGAAACCCACAGTGGGATGCTTCACACCAGGTGGAGGGAGCAAAGTCCAATGATCATAAATATAGAGAACAGTTAACATCCTCAGCTGTTACCCCACAGCTTTCAGAGTCTTTCCCACAATCACATAATGAGAAAGTAATTTAGAGAAATGCTTGTTTATGCCCTCACAACACTGAGCACACGCTCATTTAGCGTTCGCCATAATTCATTTCAACCGCTTCAGCAAAAGAACGAAGTGTTAAATGAAAAATGCTGTTGTACGTATTAATATACCTTCATGAAATGTAAAAATGTAACCAAAAACAAATCAACGGGACTATTAACATGAAAGTTAACTGCATAATTCCCTGGTAATCACTACAATTAGAATCCTAAATCTCTAAAATGATAAACAATAATGAAAATCCAATACAAGTAAATGTGCAGCATGGCTGTTTAATCATTTTGGATGCTGTACGTAATATCTGGCAA